>PVLD010013054.1:0-57598 GCA_004027595.1 Dinomys branickii | reverse complement strand
CCTGGCAAGGCTCAGGGGCCAGGCAAAGGCGACACCCAAGTTCAGTGCTCCCCACTGGGCACAGAACCTCAGAAATCACAGATGTTTGTGCTGAGCCTCTTGCCCACCCACTACCCTCACGACTACTCTTCCTGCCTGCTTCTCCCCACCTGGCTAAGGCCCCACTCGCCTCTGGAGCAGCCTTTGCTCCATCCTTTGGCTGGGGGCTCAGTGTGGGTCTGGGTGGTCACAGGGATGCCTGCTGCTGGGGTCCTTCTGCAGGGCGGGGGGGAGACCTGGCGTCTGTGGCCTGGTATCTGTGGCCTGGAGTCTGTGGCCTGGCTGCTGGCTGGGCTCTGCCACACCACATATTCAGATGTGCCTCCTACGATGAATCGTGCATGGCTAGGTGGACCCACAGTCCACCCTCGTCACAGAGTAGGGCTCCCCAAGATGGTCATTCGACACAGGAACCCTTGTTTTCCCTGGAGCCCTGAGAGCAAGCTCTGCACACCTGGGCCTCTGCTTGTCCACAGCCAGGGAACCTGACCAATTGAAATATTGACGCCTGTCAGGCACCGCGCCTTTGATGTCCCTGGTTTGTTTTAGTTTAATGGTTTTGGGAGTCTCGGCCTCCTTTCCGCCTTTCACCAGTTTGCTAAGGGCCCTTTCTTTGCCCTGTTTTGCTTTGCACGTTGGTCTGGTAAGTGGTTCACAAGAGACTTTCGGATTTGGGTTTGGCTGGAGGATCCACAACCCTGAGCAGTTTGTTCTGGTCTGGGCATGTGGTTCAGAGACAGGGGGACAAAGGCCACTGTTGGGGCAGCTGGAGGAAAAAACGCAGCCACCCCTGTGGTCCTCCTGTTGGCTGTGCCTGGCCTGGGCTGCATTTAGACCCTAGTCTGAGCCTCAAACCCCAGGGAGTCTCTGGAGAGCAACTCTGTGATTGATTTTGAAACTGTGATGGTGAAACAGCTAATAAAAGCCTGCATATCTGTACAGAGGTGCTTTCTGCTCTGGCTAAACGAGTGCCATTCATCACGGCTGGGCACAGGGCCCCAGATGCCCTCTGAATGCAGGGAGGGGGGTGGGCCTTGCCAGGTCCTTCAAGGACCCAGCCCCCTACCCCTACTGTGGCCCCCCAGTGCTTCCTTTTCTTCAAAGCAGAAGCCCTCAGAGTGGGGTACATAGACGGCAGCACCAGGGGGCTGGCATGGAATGTGATTGGCTACCTCCCCGCTCCATGCCGCCCAGAGATGCTGAGCAAGCCCCTGGGTGACACCAGCCTTCCCAAGACTCCAGTGCAGGCCCCCAGGTGCACATCTGCCCAGCTGTTTCTCCCAGAGCCTGGCAAGGTACTCATGTGGCTGAACCCCACCCCCAGGCCCTGCTGCCCAGGTGAGCACCCAGAGCTGGTGACATCCACCTAAGAGACACCTTCCCCAGTTTACACAAGGGGCAGGATGGGGGAGTAAGAGCCTCACAGACACTGTGCTAATCCCTTGGGGAAAGCCCCATCTGGCCCTCCAAGGCCCCTACCAGCCCCCTAGAAGACACCTGTGCCCTCTACACCAGGGCTCCCTGGTTGCATCAGCCCAGGGAAGTGGGGGTTTGCCCATTCAGATTCTCCCTCTTTCACTCAGTTCCATACCCTTAAAACAGAGTGTGTCCTCTTGCGGGCACAGGCTCTGCCTCTCCATCCTGTCCTGCCCACCTGCCCAGAAGGTCCTGAGTCTGACTCCTGTCCTGGAGAGACCACACAGCCTCAGGAGGGCCCCTGGTCTCTGGGAAAGCCAACAGATCACCCCCAAACCCTACTGCCTTGCAGCTGCTAGCTCTGTCTTGGCCCTGGCTGGGGCTACCTTGTCTCAGGAGGGGCCTGCAGATCACAGAAGAAGGTGTGGATGGCTGGGGCCAGCTCTTCCTTGGGGAATGGCGCTGTCTGGAAGAAGCAGGGATTCTGACTGTAGTCTGGAGCACTGGAATTTCTGGGCTCTTTGGCTCTCTGAGCTCCAGCTCCCAGGCTTGTAGTCCCAGGCCCTACAGACAAGAAGGCCTTGTGTCTGCCTCCCCAGTTCTGAGATGCAAGGGAGTTACAGTGCATTCTGCTTGTGAGAGGCAGGGGTCTTTGGTTCAGAAGAAGGTAGATTACATCCATGGGGTAGAATTCTACTCAGGGGCCAGTGTACAGAGGGTCCCCAGGCTGCTGTTCCCGGGCTGAGTGAGCCCTTCAGGCCCTGGTGAGATGGACAGTCCTACCCCAGGCCTTGCTTTGTCATACTGCCCAGCAAAGCCCATTGGCCAGGCTACTGCTCTGTGTGGCTTCCCGGTTTCTGATCCAGGCCAGGTTGATGTGGGGGGTGGGGGTGGAGATGACAATGTGCTGCCCTCTTTCAACCCACGTCTGCCTCTGCCTCTGCCCAGTGGAGATGTAAACCTCCCCCAGGCACAGAGGCCCCGGTGTCTACCAGACGATTCTCCTTGTTACCTGAATGCAGCTATTCGTGCTTTAGCTATGCTTTTATGTTTGGCACGTATTAGAAAAAAAATTATTGCCTGGGATGGGGCTAAGTTAAAATGCTGGTTGATTTAAGGAGATATATTCACGAAGGAAAGCCTTGTACAGGTAGTCAGATGCAACTTACCAGAGGTTGGAAACCTTCTCCAGACAAGGGCTGGTCTCTGCACCTGGACTCTGCGGTGTTCTTTCTTCCTCCCCCCTGGTCCACACCTACCGTGGGTGCAGGCTAGGAGATGCTGAGGGAGATTAGTATTCACACAGAGGGTGCAGTGTGGCCCAGACTCACTCTGGGCCAGAGCTAAGGGGTCTGAGCCACACTGTCCCTCCAGCAGCCTTGGTACTGTCCCCAGTAAGAGATGCATCTGGGTTGCTGGGTCCCTGGAGAGGTGCCATAGTCTAGCTCCCCAAATTCACACCTGGAGAGAGTAGAGCTGCAATGAAGGGGTTTCAGAGCTGTGCTCTTGACACCTGGGTCCAAGGGGCCACCAGCTGGGGACCCAGATGTAGCCCCTAAACTCTGAGCTCCCTCTCCTCCCCATCCAGTCACACGGTGCATTTTGCCCTGAGTGGAGAATGCACTATGCACGCAATGCTTTGAGGCGTGCAGGGTAGCACAGCAAGGCTCTAGGTCCCTGCCGCCACCCGCAGGTTGGTCAGGGCCACTCTGCTCCACAGCCCAGTGGGGGGGGGGAGGAGAACCCAGGGAAAGGTTCAAATGGATGAGGAAACAGCCGCTGCAGCCTGTCTCAGCGGGCCCGGCACCGCGAGAGGAGATGCCTGCAATGCACGAGCTGGCTCGGCTGGGAAAATTACTTTAGCCCAGTGTCATTTTTTATGTGCCTGCTCAATAAAATAATTATTGATGGCCTCATCCATTTAAGTCACAATCAAAATAGCAGCCGGGATGGGGCGGCCCTATATTATATCACCAGAGCGAGAACTATTTCCCATCAGTTCTCAAATACATTCACATTTAAGTGAAAAATTATGCCGTCTAGGATCAAATATATCAGAGGCTGGGCACCAGGAGGGAGAGTGCTGGGGTCTGTGGGCTTCTTCATTATTCATTAGTGAAGCCCGTGGGAGAGGAAAGAGCAGCCCTCTGCCTGCCAGGAGGCAGCTGTGGAGGCAGGCAAGGGATGCTGTCCCCATAGCTGCCAGCAACGCTGCCCCACACAGGGGCCAGGCAGGTGAGGGCACCGGCTTTCTATGGGAAACTGAACACAGAAGAGTTGGATGGACCCTCAGCTTCCCTGATATTCATTGGCGGGTTAGCCCTCCGGTAAGTTTACAGCTAAACGTGATACAAGGACGTGGGGTCTGGTCTGAGGAGGGGGTCACTGGGGGCTGGAAGGGTTTATCTCCCTCCCTGATTCCTCTGTTCCCTCTGCTTCCCGAGCACCATGCCGTGGGCAGCTTTTCCCCCACCAGGCTCCTCCACGGCACCGCCCTGCCTTGGAGCCACCCAGCTATGGACTGAAACTACCACCAACAGTGAGCCAAAATAAATCTGAGCCCCTTTGAGCTGTGGGTGGTGGGTATTACGTCTCAGAGACAAAAAAAAAGAGTGACTAAGACGTTGGGTGAAGGATCAATGACCTAGCAAGTTCTGGCAGCCAAGAAGGCGGGACAAATGGGGAAGAAGGCGTAGGGGAGGGAGGAGGGAGGAGACTGCAGTGAAGAGAGGAGGGAGGCAGCGGGGAAGGAGGTTTGTGGGACAGACAGTGGTATCTACTGCCAAGGTGAGGGCCTAAGGCTCAGAGAGAGGGATTCACGCTCCCAGGGTGCACAGCTGGGCGCGGCCAGATCTTGACTTGATTGGTCAGATCTGCCTGATGTCAAACTGATGGGCCCCCTCTGTGCCTGGTCTTGTTCTGGCTGGGCACAGGCTTTCTGCAGTTTGGGGTCAAACACAGTTTACCTCCAGGATCTTCTTGATCTTCATTTTGCTTTTTTCCAGTTCTGGGGATTGAACCAGGGCCTTCATACTGAGCTATCCCTGTTTTTGCATAGTTGTTAAATTGCCCGGACTGGACTTGAACTTGAGATCCTCCTGCATCTGTCTCTCAGAGTACTGGGATTACAGGTATGAGTCCACTGTGTCTGGTCCTACAGGGCTTTCTATGAAGCACCACCCACCTGAGAATGGCCCCAGAGAATGGGTCCCCTTGCTGCTCTGACCCTCTCTCACCTGCCTCCCCACCCACACCCTAAACCACTCCAGATTTGCCTCTACTGCTTAATACTTAATGACTCGTTCTCCCCAGGAGTCTACATTTTAAGCCTGGTTTCCAGTTGTGACCGGAGTGGCCAAGATTCTGGAGGTGAGATATCTGGGGCCAGCAAAAGGACTTTTGGCTCTGAGGACACCCCCCTTCCCCCGCACCATTCCCTTAGTGGACGAGGTTAAGGGATCCTACAGTAGAGGCCTCATGGGAACATCTGCACAGGAAAACTCCTAAAGCTGCCCTCCAAGGGTCTGGCCCTTTCCCTGCTTCCTTTAATTAACAGGAAGCCATGTCAGTGCATGATCCTACCCGTCAGGGCATTTCACTTGAAGGGCTGATCTTGGAAATCTTGACCTCATGCATAAACAAACTCGTATCTTCCGTCTTCCATAAATACCCATCTTGCCCACTGGGAGGAATGTCAGTGGCTGAGATCAAGATTATCTGGGCCTTTTGGAAAACAGTCTGGCCAATTCCCAGCTGTTAAGCATAGAATTACCATATGACCCAGCAATTCCACCCCTGGGTATGCAGGAGACCCAGGAGATCTGAAAACAAACATCCACACAAAAGCTGGTACAAGAATGCTCAGAGCAGCATGACTCACAGCAGCCAAAAGGAGAAACAATGCAAGTATTCATCAACTCAAGAATGAATACGTAAATGTGTTCCAGTGGGAGGTGGGGTGGGGGTGGTCCCCAGAAGGGAATACTATTTAGCAATGAAAAGGAATGATCATGTGTGTGAACCCTGAAATCATAGATAGTGAAAGAAGTGAGGCACAAAAAAGCAAATACTGCATGGTTTTATTTCTATCAAATGCCAAGAATCTATAGACCATCCATGGAGAGAAGAGGTAGCTTTGCAGCTGTCTAAGACTAGAGTGGAGGGTGGTGCTAGGGAAAAGCGAGGAGGGACTGCTGATGGGTGGCAGACACTGGCAGCTCCTTTTGGAGGCTACAAAAATGTTTTTTAAACTTGACTGTGGTCGCATAACTGAATATACAATGAATTGTATTCTTTAAATGGGTCAGTTGTACAACATGATTAGATTTCACTGATTAAATAAATAGGATTGTGTCAGCGCTTAGTTGCCACAGTCTCTGACCCCTTGCTTGTCCCTCTGAGCTGCTCTCTCAGCCTTGCCCACAACCCTGTCACTTAGGTAGTTTCCTGGTCTCCTAGTACCCACCTTCTGGTAGGGTCAGTTGCTCCTGCCCAGCCGCCCTCAGGTTCCCCCAGGCTTAAGGACTTCGTGGCCAGTGTCATTGGCCACATGTGCTGAAACTGGCTCTCTATGTGGCTGAGGCGGGGGAGCTGGCCTGCTCACCCCTTTGTGGTTCTGGCTGGCCTAGCTTCGTGGTGTTCTGGTTTAGACTGACGCTCTGGGACAGACACTGGCTGTGAGCCTTAGTTCTGCCATTTCCTGGCTGTTGATGAAAGAAAGGTGGCCCCCTAAATTCCTATGTTAAAATCCTAGCCTCCAATACTTCAGAATGCGATTGCATTTGAAGATAAGCCCTTCAAAGAGGTAATGCAGGTAAAATGAGGTCATAAGATGGGCCCTCATAAAATACCTTATAAGGAGGAGGACCGCTGGGCGTGGTGGCACACGCCTGTAATCTCAGCACTCAGGAGCCTGAGGCAGTGCTCAGAAGGCTGAGCCTTGAGTTTGAGGCCACCCTGGACTACAGAGTGAGGCCCTGTCTCAAAAACTAAAAGCAAAAAACAGATGAGGGTGCTGAGGCACACGGAGGAAAGAGAAAACGAGGACCCAGCAGTCATCTACAGGCCAAGGGGAAAGGTCTTGGAAGAAACCAACCCTCCCAACACTATGTTCTTGAACTTTTAGCGCAGGGCGCGGTAAGAGAATAAATGATTCTTTGTGTAAGCTGTCAGCCAATCTGCGATACTGTAACTCTGGCAGCCCTTGCACATCAATGCACTGCATTATATGGTCATGGGAGAGTTGTTTCCTTTCTCCATGCCTCAGTTTCCTCATCTCTCAAAGGAAGCTAATACTAGCACCTTTCTTAGTGGTTCTGATAATGAACTGAGCTACGCACAGAAAGACCCAGACACAGTGGCCGGCACGTGGTCAGTGCTGTGTGTGTGGCT
The DNA here is from genome assembly GCA_004027595.1 of Dinomys branickii. Taxonomy (NCBI): domain Eukaryota; kingdom Metazoa; phylum Chordata; class Mammalia; order Rodentia; family Dinomyidae; genus Dinomys; species Dinomys branickii. The sequence continues at coordinate 50,752 of PVLD010013054.1, read as the reverse complement.
ACTATTGACATTATTAAGCATGGGGGACCCAGATCAATCAATATCTTCTAGTACCAACAGCTTTAAAGTCAAAGCTTTAACAGTTCCTCCAGATTCACACAAGTATGCCGAAGGAAAAAAAAGGGGCCTGAAGGCATTAGGAGAATGTTGCTGCTTTATTTGACAGAAGAAAACCCTGAAAAGGTCTTTCAGCAATGAATTGGTCAAATAAAATACAGAACATCATATCATGGACTCTGCACAGCCACTGAGAGAAACAGGTAGCTCTGCTAGGGATACCGAGATGGGGACGGGTGAATGCTCAGAGCCGCAGACAATGGAAGGAGGCCATGCTCAGCACAGTGTGTGGCACCAGGTGACCCTGTCCATGTAAGTAAGTACCATATGTCATGCACATGTAGAAATACAGTGGTGCCTCACGAACTTAATTTGTTCTACAATTTTGGATAAGATGGCTGTGGCCGTGTTGTAGACCTGCATGGGAAAGATGGCCATGGTCCTATTTGTTACCTGATGCAGAGTTTGCAAACAAACACACAATTTTGCCAAACTGTTGTGTTTGCAAACTGCATTGTTGGCAAACAAAAGCATTCATGAACCAACGTACCACTGTACCATTGATGTTACGTGTACTTTATTTTTTTCCTAGATGAAGACCTGTTGCTGAGTTACCTAGGGGAGACAGACTGGGGGACTCCAACACCTTCTAATATACCTTTCTGAATAAACGCGTTACTTAAACAATCCAGTGCCACAGGGATTCTCTTAGTAGTGGATGGTGGATCATTCTCTTCTCTTCTCTTTATTTTTATTAAGCAACAACAGAAGACCCTGAACCCAAAGACACTGAGCTGTCCTATCCCTGGCTCAGGACTCTGCTCATTGCCGCACCCTATCACAAGGTCAAAGGCCTGGGTTCTCACCCCTGTTCTGGTGGGGCAGAAGCAGTCCTGGAGCAGGTTTCACCTCTTGGCCTGGAACACAGCACCTGCAGGCACCCTGAGAGGCATCTAGGTCAGGGTGAGCCTTCAGCTGTCTCTTCTCATCCCTTCCTCAGGCTCAGCCCTAGAGCCTTTGAGATGCTCAGGAGAACTGCTGGATCTGAGCCACCCGGATATGGATCTGTTCTGGCCACCTTCTGCTTAAGGAAGCCTCACGTCACTTACACCTGGGTGCTGGGATGGAGAGGCGCTTGTGGGGGGCCTGGTACAAAGGTCTCTCAGGTGGAGGAAGAAGGCAGGGCAGAGGCCATCCAGGGGAGGGGGAGGACCCAGCACCAGAGGCGCAGGTTGGCAGAAGGGGTGAGAAAGGGCCACCGGGGAGGTTCTCAGGGGGCTAGAAGGACTCCATCCAAGCAGCAGCACCCACTGCTGGGCAACGTTCCAGACCCACGGGCGCCGCCTGAGACTCAAGTCCCGGCCTGCTCCAGGACGCCTTGTTTGGCTTCCCTCCAGCCCTATGCACACGGAGGTTCTCCCCAGGGTTCTGCCCCCTTGTGTTCCGGGCCAGCAGCCTCTTCCTGTAGGAGGCCTGGCACCCACCCAGGAGGCAGCCAGACTCAGCATGGCCTCCTTCTAGGGCAGCCACATCTGGGGACTGCTCCAGCTCTCCAGGGCAGAAAGCTGGTGTCCTTGACCTGTCTACTGAGCAAGACCTTGTCTGTGAATAAGAAGCCATCAGAGGAGGCTGGGACAGTCTTCCCTGGGCAGGCGCTGCCTCAAAACCGCACGGTCAGAAGAGGAAGAAGGCCTGCCCAGCAGCACCTGGTGGGTCAGAGGTTGTGACCCAGGCTGCACTGCTCACCGGGGCCCCCTCTGCTGTCTCTGTGGGGCAGGGTCCTGAAAGCCTCCGGCTCCACGGGAGAGAAGAGGTGATAGTTCTTGCTGAGATGAGATGGCACCTGGGATAGCTGTACCAGGCGGGGGTTCACAGAGCCCTTTCCACCATGCCCTATGCCTGTAAGAGATGAGCAAACGGCAGAGCAGCTAGGGTGGCAGAAGGGCTGCAGAGGGCCTATAGAGTGCAGGAAGCATCTGGAGCCCAGAGGCAATGGGTTCTCCAGAAGTGTCCCCAACTTGTGCAGATGAATAAAAGTGGGACACCTCTGGGCCCAAGCCTCTTGGTCTCCTGTACGGTCACCATCAGCTGCCAGGGTCAGAGGGCTGGTTCCCCCAGGCTGCACTGGCATTCTAAGCTCTAGGTCAGATTCCAATCAGAGTCATGGCCCCTGCTAGATGCCCACACAGGAAGCAGGACCTGACTGACCAGATCACAAGTGCTCCCCAAGCTAGAAGCTGAGAGGGCGAGCAGGGTATAAACCAATGCCTGCAGAGGAAGGAAATTTCCTCCAGATGGCTTTCACCTGCCTGTCCCATCCTGGGCAGGAGCTGGGCACCCTGGGCCTCACCCTTCAGGCTAGGAAGTCAGCCTCCTGCAGGTGGAGCAGACCTAGGGTCACACTGGGGCCGACCCCTGCCTTTCAGTGGGACACAGTCCCTTACAGGATCATGCATGTGCCTCTTCACATGCTCATAGCAACACACTCCCTCAAGAAGTATTTATTAAGCACTGACTGCACAGAGCTTCTTCCAGGCATTGAGCACACAGCAGGGAAAACAGAAAATCCCAGCCTTCTTAGAACTTACACCCCTGCCAGAAGAAGGTTCAGAAAGAGACAGGAAGACTCCGCCTGGCCCTATCTCATGCACTAGTTGAATTTAGTCCCATTGCCGCTAATGTCTGTTTTGCTTTTCTGTCTACTTAGCGCCATTGACCTACCCTTTGTAGCCTTGAAGGCCAAGCCTAGCAGTACCCACCCCAGTCCTGTCTCCCTCTTCAAATCCCCCTACTCTCCCCTCTCACCTCATCTCTCCATCGCCTTTAGCTCTCTCTCCATGTGAGGACTGGCCACGGGGGACCCCAAAAGGGAGGTGCTGCCTAGTGTGTTGGGGAGGAATGTTGTGCCTGCCTACAAAGGCAGCCCTGGGTTCTGTGTCTCCAGATGCTCCTGGTCTCCACACAGTAACAGCTTCTTGTAGCGAATGTTTCCTTCAGCCAGGCTTTGGGTTAAGCCTTTAGGTTTAATCTTCCCAGCCCTGTGATGCCATAGTAGTTGTTATACTTTCATTTCCCCAGTGAGGATGCAGCACCAAGGGACTTCCAGATATCACAGGACAGGAACATAGCAAGGCTGCCGCTCTTGTCCCTGGGCCTTCCTCATCCCTTCCCCGGCCTGCCCTGCGTGGGACTGTCTTCTGTCTTCCAGTAGTGACCAGAGAATTCCCTCATGCTGTCACTCTTCCCAGGACATTCACAGCTCCACACCGGATGTCTCTCTCTCCAGGCCTGGCCACGTGTGTGCAGCGGGGCAGCAGGCAAACTGGACCAGTCCTGGACCGGTTCCTTTGGGAATGGGAGCCTCCCCAGTGTCCCACAAGCCTCCCCGACCCAGCCAAGGTGAAGCAATCAGAACTTCTGTTCCCTGTTCATGTTTCGCCTACTCCCTACCATGTTCTAGACCTGTTCATTATCATAGCATAATGAAACCCAGAGAAATCTGAGCACAGATACAGCCAGCACCCTCCTGCCCCAGCCCCCACATTCCCCTCAGGGTCTCCCTGAAATCCTGCCGTGTGCTGTGTTCCTCTGTCATCTCCATCCTGGGGTTCCCGGGCCCCACATGCTGCCAAGGCAGGCCACACGCGCTAGGGCCCTCCAGGCCGCTAGTCAGGCTGCAGTTCCCAAGAAGCCGGAGCAGGCCAGCTCCTTGGCCCTCACCTGCTGACTCAAGGCCCCTCTTTTTTTCTCTGCCCAGCCCAGGCTGTGCCTCTTGGAAGGGCAGTCAGCCTGTCCCTCCATCCCTGAGACCCGCAGGGTTAGGAGTCTGTCCCAGTATCCTATAGCACACCTGGGGGCTGCGGGAGCCCAAGGATGGCCCAGGGCAGCCCAGTGCCCTTTGGGAAGCCAGTCCTCCAGCACAGAAGCCAACCTGCTGTGGCAGCAGCCACAGCCTGCAGGGAGCACCAGCCGCACACATCTGGCACGCAGGGCATGGCAACCCCGAAGCTCTGGCAGATAGGACTCAAAGGACACAATTCTGCCCCTCTAAGTCAGCAGTGGGACACAGGATGGTGCAGCTGGGCCACAGTACAAAGACCCAACAAAAGGCCCCAGAAGCTTCCAGAGTCATCGGAAAGGCTGGCCCCTTCAGGGAAGAGGGAAGAAGAGAGAGGGGGGCGGAAGGGAAAGGAGCGGAGGGCAGGAGGGAAGCTTCTTGCACCCCCTCCACCCTCCCCCCGCCAGGCAAAATAATCCTTCTCTTAAAAAAAAGAAACCCGCCTTCCTCCTCTTCCTTTCTGAACAAGAGCTTTGTAACACTAGATGGCTGATCCGAAAATAACTGTTTTGCCCTTAGACAGAGGCATTTTTTCACCAGGAGAAGCTGAGATATTTTGAAAGCCGCCCCTGAGGCAAGAAAGTTGTGCATAAGGCACTAATTGTCAGCACTCCCAAGGGCACAGTGACAGCGTGGCAGCTGGGGGAGGAGAGGGTGGTTGGTGGCATCCAGGGGAGGGGGGGTTCCCTACCTGGAGCAGCTCTGCCAGCCAGGCCAGCGTAGAGGATAAAACCCTGCAGAAGCTGATCTTACATAACTGGAGCGAGGCTGAACATTTTCAGCAAATTACCTCTGTTATGGGCCCTGCCATAAAATCGCCTCACAAGTGAATTTAGCTTTTCTTCCCTGCATGCCCAATCAATTAGCACATGAGTAATACCAAGCCCATTAGGACAAACCGATGCCGGGGGAGTTATGTCATCTGCTATAGAAATGATTGCTTAATATACCAGTTGGCTCCAAGGAGCTCTTAGCCACACACAATCTTGCCATAATCAATAGCAACAGCCAAATGATGCTGTTTCCAACGAGAACTCTGCTGGGCAGAGCAGGAGCCCGAGCTCAGTGTGTGGGGCCAGGATGCTGAGCCCCCCCAAGCACCAGCTCCTGCCTCTGCCTCCCTCCTTCCCGCCCTCCCATCCTCCCTTTTCCTTTGTTCCCTCCTGCCCCCTCCAGAGCCAAGATGATGAAGAGAAACAAGCCAGGGAGAAAGACGGAATGCTTAGGGAGTTGGGGGAATTTGCTTCCATAGGGAAAAGGGAAGGGGCGAGGAGCTTTCTCTCTATTTCCTAGCAACTGCAGAATGGGCTTTCGGAGGGAACAGCAAGAGACTCGTGTACGATTAAAGCCCTGGAGCTGAGCATATGTGTGTGTGTGTGTGTGTGTGTGTGTGTGTGTGTGTGTGTGTGAGACGGAGAGGCACGTGTGTGGCCCACTGGTACACGTGTGCATAAGCAAGGACGAGTACTTACAGTACATGCATGTGTTTCCATCCTCACACAGGCAGGGCCCCCGCGTGTGGGCCTCTGTGCGTGTGTGTGTGCACACACACATATGCGTAGATATTGGCGCATATGCAGATGCACAGAGTGTGCACCTGCACGCAAGTGTGTGCACACACTCCTATTCCTATTCCTGCAGCAGCCTGCAGGATTCAGCGGCCTGCCCTGTTAACTTGTTCTAGTGAACTCTGCGATGAGGAACCCCAAAGTCAGAGCTGACAGCACTTCCCCCAAACTCTGGGAAAGAGTGGCCGGGAGGCACAGCTCTCAGCTAGTAGAGTGCGGCAGCATGAAGAGCTCCAGCTCGGCTTTGGAGTGGGACCACCCTGGGACCTGTGCCTCGCCCTGCTGCCTATGGGACAAGCTCCTTAATTTCCCAGGCAGCAGTGGTCTTGCTGGGAAAATGCAGATGGCAGATGCCAGGAAAGGGTGGGCTGAGGAGGGGCCCAGGAGGCACTTAGCATGGCCAGTGAGTATCCTGTCGCAAGAAGTGTCCCCTGAGTTAGGGTGCTGTTAGTGAGCCCTGCAACCTGGCCTCTCTTAGCTGCTGGAGCCAGGATGTTCACAGGCCCCCAAACCCTCCCCGTCCTTCCTCTGAGACAGGCAGAAGAACCACTCCATTTCCTCCCCAGGTCCTCAGAGAAGACTTGCCAGATCCCTGAGATGGGTAAATCCCCTGGCATTTCATGTCTGCAGCCTAGCCCAGGCCCCTTCCTCTGGGCAGCCCTCTCCTCCTGGCTAGCAGGGCACCTCCCAGCAAGGTGAGAATGGCCCCCTGGTGGGGCAGGGCTACATACCCCCAGGCCAGGGGACACAGGGTCTGGGACCCGTCCTGCAAGGCAAACCCAGAGACCCAGCATCTCAGACACATAGACGGCTGCAGGCCTTGGAAATGCTCTCATGTATTTACCCTCTTCCTGTACAGATGAGGAAGCAGCAGTGAGTTAGGGTCAACCCTGTGTCAGACCCGGAGATGCAGGGATCAAGGCAGGACTGTGTTCACATCGCAGTGGGGGTAGGTGGGTCACCACACGCCCAGAGGGACAGTGGACCTGGAGCTGGGACTCAGGGCTGAGTAATAGTTGCACATTGGGGGAATTGAGGGAGCGGGTGCAGAACAAGCGCTCAGTTTTCCAAGATGCTGTAAGCAGACTAGGCTCCTCCCCTCCCTGCCTTGGGTTACACACCCATGAAAGGGAAGAGTGGACCGAGGTACCCCAGGCTCTGGGGTTCCGGGACTGGCTCTGGGCTATCATCTCGCAGGTCTGGTATGAAGAGAAGACAGCAGCGGGACCCTGGGAGGTGCAGCTGTGTCCTACCCCACCCTGCTGTGGACCAGCAGGGAATGGCTTCCTTTCTCAGCCACCCCAGGGTAACTCTGAGATGTGGCTTGGTGGAGAGGCAGGACACACCCCAGAGAGCTCATCATTCACTGTCATGTGGTCTCCTTGAGCCTCGTTCTCCCGGCAGCTGCCCCCGAGTGGTTAGAAGGTGAGCACCAAGGGCGTCCAAGTGCTGGGGTGGGCATCACACACACCACAGTGAACAGACACAACAGCTATGTTCTCTGTGGGGGCATCCGAGATTGGGTGGCTGGACGAAATCCTGAGAAAACAAAAAGTCAGGCCCAAGGTGCATGACAGAGAACAACCAAACAGGAAACAGGGACTGAGCGAGGGTTCGGGAAGAGGGGCACTTTAGTGAAGAGGCACGAAGGAAAAGGACCTCAGTTTCATCAGTCAGTGGGCACCAGACTACCCACCGTGCCTGTCCCGGGGGTTCTACTAGGGAATAATTACAGCCCAGTGTGTTATGGGATTAAAGTCTAGGCCAAGAAGGAGACTTACAGTGGTGGGCATGAAATACAGAAAGGTTAGCTGTCACTATGGTGGGTCTGGACCATGGCTGAGGTCACCACTCAGCCCAGCCACCACTGAGCCACGGAGCCTTGGCACCCTTCCTCCTGCCACACTGTCTCTCTACCTTGCCTCTGGTGCTTTCCACTGTAGTGTCTCAGCCCAGGACTCCTGGTCAGGTCCACAAGAGAACTAGCAACACAGCCCTGAGCCTGCCAAGGTCTCTCCCTGTGGCTGTGTTGCCCCTTGGGAGTGAGGGAAAGTCACTCCCAAGGTTACATCGGAAGTGGCGTCACACCGGAAGTAGCGCCACACGGGAAGTAGGGTCAGGTCGGAAGTACCGTCACACCCAGACCACAGGTCTCCTAGCCTGGGATGGAGACCAAGCTGTAGTGCTTCCTCCATCCAGTTGAAGGGATGTCAGTCACCGCACAGCTCCAGAGACCTCTGGAGACAGGCGGAGAAGCCAGTTTCTTGGAACTTGCTGGTTCTACTGTAGGTGGAAGCTACCAGCTGGACCCCACGCCACCTGCCTCTGAGCCAGCTGAGATCCTGCATCGTGGTTCCACCCTCTCCAATATGGAGGCTTCGGTTTCTCTCCTTACCTCTATCTTAGAATTCTCAGGGAACCATGAAGCTTTAATAAATCAGGCAGGTGGCTCAGCAAAGCAAAGAGCACAGGAACTTCAGAAGCAGAAGACCTTGAGTTCTAATCCTGTAAACCACCTCTGTGGTGCTAGGTGTTGAGCAGGCTCTCTTCCCGAGTCTGTGTCTTCACTTACCGGGGGCTGTTGGTAAGAAAAGCAAGCAAGGGAGCAAGGGAGATGCTTGATAATTTCTCCTCCTTTATATGTAGCATCTACCATGAGTGATATGTCCCATACTCTGAGGAATTCCTAGATGTCATGGTAGCCAGATTCTGGGATGGTCTCAAGTTCCTCCTGGAACTGACGCATTTCTGCAGCCACCTGTCACACTGACCTTTGTCACGGAAGATTTGTGGAAGAGTTGGAGGGCCTTCTAGGGCATTGTTTTCTTCCTGTTCTCTTGATCATCCATCTCAAGGAAGCCAGAAGCCATGTTGTAAGGATGCCCAAAGTCTCCCTGGAGATCGTGTTCCACATGGCAGGGAGCTGAGGCCACTTGCCAACAGCCAGGGCCAACTTGCCTGTGGTGTAGTCTTCTTGACAAAGCACTTTGGGCTCAGCCAAGCCTCAGAGGCCGATAGCCTGGCTGACATTAGAACCATGATGTCTCAAGAGACTGTGGCCAGAACCATGAGTGAGATACAGTGCTTCAGGCAGATGTCACCACGCCGGGCCACTCCTGTTCCTCCTTCCATTCAACACGGGGCTGAGACATGTGGCCCACAGAACCTGGGAGAGGTGACAAGTGCTTGCTGTTGCTTTTAGCTGCAATGCTTTGGGATACTTTGTTAGATGGCAGTGTGTAATTCGTTCCTTTTTTTTTTTTTTTTTTTTTTTTGGTACTGGGGATCGAACTCAGGACCCTGCGCTTGCTAGGCAAGTGCTTATTCCACTGAGCTATAGCCCCAGCCCGGCAGTGTGTAATTGATGGAGTCGTGGTCTCTGCCTCCCTAATCTGGTCTCAGAGGAAAGGAAAGCACGTGGAGAGATGGGCACGCAAGGAAGCAGCATGGAGTCAGACACCAGCCTCTCCGCAGGGGCCAGGGATCATGCGGCTGCCACTGCATTCAGAAACCTGGAAGGCAGTGGCTGAGGAGTTACCCTGAAAAGCAGAACATACTGTACTCCCACGTGAAGGGTTGCCATTAAGAGCTAGGCATGGTGGCACATGTTTTTAATCCCAGTAGTGTTCTGAGAGGCTGAGGCAAGAGGATTGCTAGTTCAAGCCCAGCCTGAGCAACCTAGTGACTCAGCGAGACCCTGTCTTAAAGTAAGAAAGAAGATTTTGTTATTTTTGTGAGATAGAGTCTTACTATACAGCTCAAGCTGGCCTTAAACTCACTATGTAGCCCAGGCTAGCCTTGAACTCATGGTGATCCTCCTGCCTCAGTCTCCTAAATTCTGGGATTACAGATATACGCCACTGTGCCTGGTTAGAAATAAGAATTTTAAAAGGGCTGGGGATATAGCTCAGTGCAAAGGCCCTGGGTTCAATCTCTAGTATTGGAAAAGGAGGATCACCATGAGTTCAAGGCCAGCCTGGGCTACATGGTGAATTTAAGGCAGCTTGAGCTGCATAGTAAGACTCTATCTCACAAAAATAACAAAAAACTTCCTGTCTAGACAGACAGACAGATGGGAAACACCTATCCAGAGTCCGCAGCTCATGGGGCAGTGTGTCTCACGCTGCCCCCTTGGCTGGGCGCTGTCTAATGCCAGGCATTGCTATGTGACCTTCCTGCCTGGTACTGGAGCCGCAAAGGCCCAGAGTCTTACAGGAAGGGCTTCTTACTGTGATTTTAAGAAGAAGAGGACCAGGCTCCTTTGCTCCCCTAATGGCCAGGCGGCTTTTGGCGTTTCACAGGTAATGGGGCAGGAAATTGCCCGTGGTGAATGAGCGAGACCTGTTACCTGTGGGTGGAACTGGGTAATGAGAACTTAAATCCAGGCTCATCCTTGGATCCCATTAAGGAGGCAGCTTGTGAAAATGATGAGGAGGGTTTTAATGTCCACCAATTGGATGGATACCCATCTCCAGCAGCGGCCCCAGACTCATTAACCTTGCCATCCTGAGCGGGACATCAATCACTGCACTGTGAGCAGCCTCCCTCCCAGACCTCTCAAGGGGCCTCCTAGAACCCAGAAATTGCAGAGAATTAAAATGCAGCTCAGTATGGTGCACCCAACCCCCCTAAGGATAACTCAGATAACCCTGCAGATCTTAGCGAAGGGTTTGAACCTTCCTGGCCAATGGGAAAGTGAGTCAAGGGGACAGCCCGCTGGGCCAGTATGGCCCTCCTTTCCACTCCTTCTTGGAGGTGCTACTGGCAAGTAGTGTGGCCCAGTGGTAGGAGCCTTGGGACCACAGCTGGGGTGCCAGGGCCCTGGGCTGCCTCTATTCACTGCCTGTCATCAGGGCATCAACTCACAACCCCTCTTGGCCTGTGTGTGGGGACAAGAGGCCACCCAGGCTAGATCTCTTCTGATCCTCAGTCACTGATCACCAGCAAGCTTCTCCTTGTGTCCCGCAGTGAGTCTGCCCTGTTTCCCCATCCCAAACCCACCGATTTCTCCCCAGCTACTGTTTTTCTGTGTGTGCTCATGTTGGCTCTCCCTGCTTGAGTTCTCCAGCAAACCTAGTCATGTCGCCTCTGAAATTGCTCAGCCCATGCCTAACACCCTGGCCCACACCACGGTTGTACCACGGTTGTACCCTCGTGTTTTATATTCCTACCTTTGGCTTCCTCGTCCCTGCAAATCTGCCTTAGACCTTACTTGGCACACATTAGCCTTCTGCTTGGGGACAGACTGGGGCCTGGCTCCCCCTGCTCCCCCAGCCTGGCCTGACCCAGAGCGCCCCCAACACACAGCCTCAGTGGCAGCCACCATGGAGCCTTGACACCCCCAGGGCTTGTCTGCCTCTCACTTCACTCAGTAGTGTCCCCTGCTTCCTGGGCCCATGCCTTGCAGCCCCTGCCATGGTGTCCCCTCTTCCTCCCAACACTGGCCCCACCCCCGGGGGGGTCCCCCAGAGGTAGGGTCCTCACACTGCAGCTTCACCTCCCCAGACGCAGGAGACTTCTGAGACCTGTGGCGGGACCCAGGGCTGCCTTGTTTCTGTGCAAATGTTCAGCTGATGCTTCTTTTCATTGAATGAGTTCAGACAGGGTCTCTGTGCCAGAGAACATGCCTCAAGGAATATTGTACTACATTTGTATTTGCAGAATATCAAGCAGAAAGGGGCCCAGATGATCCTACTCGGTCCCCATGGAGGAGCCAAGCCTGGGCCTCCTCCACACTTGGGGAGGGGGTGGTGATGGTAAGGTAAGAAGCAACACTCATTGTTTTTGGATCTCAAGCATCAGGTAGGAAAAAACAAAACCCTCAAATATCATCAGCTGGGTATCAAGAGATCTAGGTTTGGATCTAAGTGCTGCCATTTATTTGCTGTGTGACTTTAGGCAAGTTGTTTGACCTCTCTGGTTCTTCATAAGAAAGCCAGATTAAACTGCATGCCTTTGCTTTAGTCTCTGGCTTTTTCTCTCAGAAGCCCATTTGTTCTGTCTTTTGTAGGGTTGCCGGCTCTCGATCAAGGCAACAGGGGTAGGAGAATACGATCCTGCAGACGACCCTCAAACCCCCCAAACCCAAGCTGCTCAGAGCCTTCGCCCTTCCCTCTGGAGCCTCCTGTTCCCACGAGCATGGCTACCTCACCCTAGGTCAGCCAGGTCCTCCCATTCTGACACCAGAACCAGGACTTTGGCAAACCTAGGCTGTTTCGGATCCTCCCAAGAAGCTGGCCAGCCCCTGGCTCCTTTGCAGATAGGATCCCACAGCATGGTGTCAATGGCTGTGAGTTAGGAGCTTTGCCATCCTGGAGAGAGACCACATCAGACCGAGAAGCCAGAGGGGGCTGCTGCTGGCCAGAACATGGTCTGCCCGGTGGCCTTGGATGCCCCCTCCCCACTGCTGCAGGAAGTCTGGGCCTTCTCAGGCCATGACCTGCCTGTCACCCCCTACTTTGCCCTCCAAGGCCACATGGATCCCAGAGGACTGCAGGGCCACATGCACAGTACCCAGTTTGCAGGCATGAGGAGGGCAAGAGGATCTTCCTGGGGGTCCCTCACGGGGGACCTGCAGAGCATTCCAGGGTGGCCCCCAGGGTCTACAATCCCTCCCTTTCCAATCTATTTTGATCAAAATGACTGCCCGTGATTAATGCATAGAACAGACAAGAAGGCCACTGGATACCTTCTCAAACAGAGCACAACTTCCAGAAACATGGATGGCTGCTAATTACTGATTCTCAGGCGGGAGCAGTGCCTTGGGGAGAAGGAGCTCTGAGATGAGTTCTCGTGCAATGCTGCAGTAACCGCCCACCTGCATGGGAGAGCTGGGTGCAGGTGCACGGGGTGAGCAGGAGGCAGAAACCCCCACAGCCGAAAGATTCGCCATCATCATCATGATCATTACCGCTTGTTAGGAGGAGCCCCCGCTGCAGTAGCGGAACCTCCCCAGTAGAGGCACCTCATTAAATTCCTGTTGTGACCTGGTCCAAGCTTTGAGATCCAGAAAAACTGGGCACAGAGAAAGGACCCAACACCACCTTGTCCTTATTTATGATGCAGAGTGTTTTATATATATGTGAAAAGCTGGCCGTAATTTGCTTATAAATAATTGACTTCTCTTAGATTAAAATCTCTGGAGGGATCCGCATGTATTCACAACAAGGCGCTTCTGCCTACAGTGCAAATTAGACCCTTTCAAACCTGTCTTATCTCAGCCCCCAACGTTATGAAGAGTGATTCTTTTTCCCTTCATCCCCTGTAATAACCTTCAACTAACCTTTAAACCGAAGTGAATAATTTAAATCTTATTTTCATATCAATGGAGGAGTCAAGCCAAGCAATTATCTTTTATCTGTATACTCTGTCGTCAGAGCGGCAGGCATAATGAAGTTTTCCCAAGCGGGCCAGATGAGAGGGAGGAAGAGTGGGGAAGTGAGAGATGGTATCTGAAGACATTAACGCAAGAATGAATTATTCAATAATGAGTACAAGATCTGTCATAACACGCGCGCGCGCACGAGCGCGCGCGCACACACACACACGCATGCACGCACGCACGTGCATACACACACGCGTACAGCTTTACATCTGCCCAGTGTTCCAGGCAGGCCAGGCTCACAGTCTGGGGGAGGAGGTACGCGGGAGCAGGTCTGAGCTAAGCGTGACAAACTGGCAGATCATCGGCTCAATTAGGACAAAGAGCAGGTGCGCGGGGTGCATTGGTAGCGCAGGACCTCGGTGTCATGGGCCAAACAACCACCGGGGTGTGGGGGGGGAAGACACCTCATTCCCACGACAGGCTTTGAGAACAGCTCGGGCTGTGATTTTGCTAACACAGAGGGGGCTGGGTAAGAAAAAGATGTCATAGATGGGGTGGGCAGAGGGGAAGAATTTTTAAAAATGATAATAAAAAGCAAGTAAAGGTTGAAATTCCCCACGGTGCTCATTAAAATTCTACCGCACGCGTTTCTTGCTCAAGTCCCCCTGGACGGCCCGTGATCATTTTTATTAATTCATAAAATATCGCACCAGTGATTGGGGCTGATGAAGCCGACAAACAGAAGAGCTGGTGGAATATTGCCTCAGCGCCTCTCAGGTGCCTCCAAGTGCAAACACAGACGGTGCATGAAAATTCCTCCTTCAACCAGGCCCTGGGCAGCCAGGCGGGCTGGGAGGGCTAGGCAGAGGGACCGGTGTGTCGGTGCCTGTTCCTGTCACCCCAGCTGTCTCCCTTGTTGAGAGAGCCAGCAGCACCGGTGGACATTTCCCATCCCCCTCTCGGCTTACAGGAAGTGCCTCCTTGAGACGGAAGGCCTTGTGACCTCATGCGAAAGGGACCCAGGGGAGCCGGCGTGCAGGTTTCCAGTGGAAGTTAAGCGCCTGGCTGGGCAGGTGCCATGGCTTAGACACCAGGGCACCTCCATGTACATCCCAGCTCTTTTTGAAATGTCTTTGTCCCTAAAAATTCACCCAGCTGCCCCATCCTTGCATGTTGTGTATTACCACTGTCACTTTCACAGGGAGGAAATTTGTCAAGGTCTTGGGACTGGCAGGGACAGAGGTCCCGGCTTCAGGAAAAGCTGCACCGTCTTCCCCGGGTGGAGGACGGATATAATGACTGTCTTGCTTCCACTGCTCTTTTCCATTTTTTTTTTTTTTCTTACGAATTCCTCTATTTTATGTTTGTTTCCACTTTTTCAGACATATTACAGTGTGTGATATGAGGCAGGGAAAAAAGACAAAGTCAGTTTTCTTTAAAGAAAAGACTTTGGAAAGTAGATTCTCCAGGGAGGGAAGGAAAAGGAGGGAGACCCAGGAGTCTACATGACAACCGCCTTGCTGGGTAAGATTTGTGCATTAAGTTTGGGAGCCACTAGCTCACAGACATCAGAGCCCAAAGCCCAGGCTGCTCTGGAGAATCAGCAGAGGATCTCTGAAATAAAAATAGTTTCCTAGGCCCTGCTGCAGAGGTTTAGATTTGACTGGTCTGTAGTGAGTGCTAGGCATGGTACTGCTCATTTCCAGATGTTTCCAACTGGGAGCCTACTCTGCTGAGCAGCACTTAGGTATGACAATCCTAGAACAGGATTCTATGATCAATCCCATGAACTAAATTTTCCCTCTCCTCTACTGTCCATACAGAGACACTACACTAGACAGGAAATAAAAAGAGGTAGAATGAATTACTTTTAAGAAAATCATGATCTTGTTTATTTTACACCCTGGGTACAGAATTCAGACTAATTTGCATGCATCCATGAAATAGTTCAGCTTTTTTTTTTTCTTAGCAAATAGCCGTGCTATCCATAATGTGGGAAGAAACATGCAGTAAGTGCTCATGTACTAAATTCAAAATCCTTTCTCTTCTCCATTAGCTCATGAAGACCTCAAGCTCGCTCTGCATGCATTTTACATGAATGTATTTGTATGGCTTCTACTGGGATCATTTTAAATTTCTTAGCTCCCAAGTCTAGAGGAAACACACAAAAGAAATCTTCCTCTTACCTACTGGCTTTCAAAGTTGAACCTTGCTTCTGTTGAGAAAATGGTTTAATTTCAGACTTACTGATGGTGAATTGTACACTGATTGGGGTTGTCTTCTTTGTTTAGCCACTGGGAGACTCAATGTCAGCTTGACTGTTTCTCCCAGCAAATCCACTCAGTACAGTCACCTTTATCCCTTTTCCTGCCTTAGGGTATAAGGACACATTTACGGATGGAAAGAAAGAGAAAGAGAGAGAGAAAGAAAGAAAGAAAGAAAGAAAGAAAGAAAGAAGGAAGGAAGGAAGGAAAGAAGGAAGGGAGGGAGGGAGGGAGGGAGGGAGGGAGGGAGTTAGAGCCCATTTTGATACTTGAATGCTCATCTATCATCCCCTGGACCAGAAAATGACAAACTCAAAACCTACAAGACAGGGACAGGCCTGGGCTACCCCGGAGAAGAGTAATGACTGTGGACAGCTGGGGAGCACATGCCCCAGCTAAAGCTCAAGATAAAGAAAGATTTTTTTAAAAAAGTGATTTTATGTTGTGAAACAAATTTTTAGGCCACCAGTTTGCATAGGTCATGGGAAAATGCCCAGGACTTACCTCAAAACGTCAAAATCTGACAGATGTGTAAGAAATTCTCCAACTTAGAAAGACTGTTTATACCAATAGTCAGCCATCCATGCTTTAATGTTCACTTTGGAATAACTACTGCAGCCTGATGGGAGGAGAAGTGTTAAACTCCCACTTGAATGAAGAGAAGCTGGTGCTCAGGAAATGTTCAGCCAGTGAGCTCTTGAATAAAATGAGTTTCAAGACATAACTTGAAGTAACTGAACGATTAAGAATAACAATAAAAACACTTTAGATTATTTTGTCTTGAAAATACAAACCATCTTTGAGAAACCAGATCAGGATGCTCTCAGAATTTCTGTTTCAAAGAAACAGTTCAAGCCAGAAAACACTGTAAAGGTATTTTCAGAGTTTGAGAATGGGAGAGTTAAATCCCAGACGTTATGCCTAGCAAAATTTTCATTCATGTTTAACGAAGAGACATGTCAAAACTAAGTCAAGCCTTAATTCTGTATCTGGGATTTTGAAAAGAAAAAAAAAACCTGAATGGATCACAGGCTTAAATGTAAGAACTAAAACTATAAACGTTATAGAAGAAAATACAGGGGGAAATCTTTGCCACCTTGTTGCAAAGTAAGAGTGAATCAGGAGAGCCAGATGTAGCTGGCTGAACTGGGTGCATGGACATCTGTCCTCACGTCTGACACTGCTTTCTGACACTGAGGCTCTGAGTAATTAGATGGACCTACCAAGTGCAGCCTTGAAGCAATGCCCTCAGCCCTGGGACAGATGGCAGGACCCCCGCTGGGACTACTGTCCTGGGTTATACTGGTTGCCAGCTTCTCCCAGTTGCTGCCACACCTGCATGCACAGCTCTTCTGGGATTGCTAAGAAAGAGGACTAAAGGGAGACAGCTGGGACAACAGGAGCAGGCGTGGACACAGGAGCCTACTCTGCTGAGCAGCACTTAGGTATGAGCATCCAGAGCTAATTCCCTTCTATGTTCTCTATAATTCTGTATTTCCTCAATCGTTTTTGTATTAACAGAAGTGAAGATAACTTTATATTATACAGCATCCAGTGCAAATTCCCTACTATCTTCTCTTTAATGTTTTTGTGTTAACTAATGTGAAGATAACATTATGTAACACAACATCCAGTGCTAATTCCCTTCTATATGCTGTATAATTTTGTCATATGTCTCCATCCTTTTGTCTTTAAAATAAAATTAAAAAAAAATAAAGGGAGAGCAACATAAGCTTCCAGGCAGAGGCAGGACCTGGCAGTGTGTGGGTGCTAAAGTCTGGAAGCCCAAGAGGAGACTTCGTAATGAACACATCTCTTACAAATACCACCTAGGCCTTCACTGGAAGAAGCATATCCTCTAGCAGTGTGACCAGGACCTCCAGGGTCGAAATTGCTGGGGGGTCATCTGAAAAGGATCTTTAGACCAGAGGCTAAACAGAGGGAAGCTGAAGGGATGGAGACCTGGGAGAATGAACAGGCCCACATCAGAGCTGGCATAGACTCAGCTGCAGGAAACACAGGCACAAGCCACTCTCCCGGATGGCACTGAGACAACACAGGACACACGGGGGACCCTAAGAATCTCTTCCTTTGGAGCCTGCTTCCCCTGAAAGCCCACTGTCCTTCCCTCTTCCTGGGACATCTGGATAGGGGCCACAGAGAAATTCCTTGCATGAGATCAGTACCCAGTCATCCACTGGGTCTGGTGCCAGTCTGTCCAGGTGCCAGGTTGGGTGGGCATCTACATTCAGTTTTCACTCTTGCCCACAGCAAGTTGTGGGTAAGAGCCCTGCTTGTCTCCATCTGTTGAAGGAGAGACAGGGTCCAAAATATTAAATAACTTGGTCAAAGTCATGTGCCACTGAGAGCAGAGGTACAAAGTCAGACATATTTAGGTAGGTTGGGGGTCAGGCGCCCCCAAGGATCACGTCTGAGAGGACTCTGGGTGAGGGCTTGGGACTCTATGAGGTTCACTCCCTGAGTAGGTACCAACGGGCAGATTACCAACCTTCCCTCACCCCAGCAAGGCTTGAGGGCGTGCAGCCAGCATACTCAGAAAGCCATGACAAAGCTCTTTAATTAGGATGGCAATGTAACCCAGAGCAGCACCATTTTTATTCTCACATCCCTATGACAAGGGACCTAAGGAAGGTGTGGATTGAGGCGGGACACTTTTCCAGAGAACTTCAGAAGCAGTGAGTTCAGTTCTCATTCTGCACCAAGCTGGGTGTGAAGGACCTTGGGGTAAGAGAGAAATGATCCGCAGGGCCTTGGAAGATGGAGAGGATTTGGGGAGGATGGAGGCAGAGGGATGGCAAGAGTAAAGCTGGGAGGCAGGCAGGGGGTCTCCATTTGTGGAAGGGGCGGGGTCAGCCCATAATGTACCTGCGGTGTCACCATCTCCCAGGGAGCTGTCCCTGTCACCTGAGAGTCTCACTCTCTCACCTGCTGACACTCACCTTCCACCCTCGAGCATAGTTGAGCCTCATATAAAGAGCTGTCACCGTAGGTGCTTGGTGAACATTTTATTGAATGCATTGGATGCAAAGGAAGCTCTTCATGCTCAGGGGTGGCTCCCAACAGATCTCAGTTGAGTTTAAGGCCCCAGCATCTGACTGGAGGTCAATGCATTAGGACTTTCCCAGCACAAATGGATGTAGGGGACCGTAATTTTCCTGGCAGTGAGTATGTGGTGTCAGATAGCAGGCACGGCTTCACGCTTTCAAACAAGAACTGACTCTGACTCTTTGAACAAACAAGCTAAAAGAGAAGAAGCACTCTCTCATCCCCGAGAAACACTCCCAGCCTCCCAGTCCTTCCTTCCCAATTTCTTAAAGACTGGTCTCCCTGCCAACCTAAATATTGTATTTGGTTGGGAGAGGAGGAACCACGAGCCCAGGATGGAAGTCAAATGATTCCACAAATATTGCTTATTTAAATAACATTTTAAAAAATACATCATGTTCAGTGGTGAAGAACTACTAAATTATTGAATTCCCTGAAGCATCCTATAGGCTTTAAAGTGGCTCATGAAGCCCTATAAAAGAATATAATAAATAATCAAAAGGAATTCTGGGCTGTATGTCAGGACGCCTGTAGGAGCCAATACGAAACATCTTCATGTAATCTTTCCACTCAAACCAATGATTAAACAGATTAAGCAGATGATTAAACAAATAAAGATTAATGAAACAAGTAAAGTAATCAAATCTGTATGGGTGTAGAAACGAATGATTCCAGACAATATTAGAACAAATTGTCTAAGACTAATAGCGAATGCATCAGTTCAGTCCCAACAGCTTTTGTTGGTCTCTCTCTTGGATGTAATCAAAACATTTGTTTAAACTAAGATGGATATGAGGCGCTAAGATGTCAGTTTCTTGAAAGAGAAAAATAAAACAAAAGCAGTGTCTTCGGGGAGGAGATCCACACTGCTGATGGGACTGCATGGGTGAGGAGTCTGTGAACGTCACCACGAGGACATCACCCTGTCTGTTTTTTGCAAGTAGTCTCTGCCCAGGTAATAAATTCAAGCCGGGCAAAAGAAGACAGAGACAGGTAAACTATTGAGGATCTGTGAGGGAGAGAAAAACTTCAAAGGTTCTCCAGCATTTTAGAACACCCTCTTAATTACTGGTCATTGATATGCTAATTACAATATGTGTATACTTTCCCTGAGATACTGTTTTGTGTTTCCTCTTGGAAGGAATGACATGAGATATGTTTTCATTAATTAAAACTAGAGAGTTGTTTTGGGGGTTTTGTTTGTTTCCTCGCTGGGATGGTTGCTTGGCTTTAACCCTGCTGACTGATACTGGGGTTTTCATTGACTACAGGCTTGAAATTCATTACATGGGAAGTCTAAATCTTTGCTATTCCAAGCATGGCTTGTATAGAGGGACATGAAAGGTGTGAATTCTTGCAAACAGACAAACATTTGCTACTTTGACAACAGAGAAGCCTCACACACAGAGACACAGAAAAGCTGGTGAATCTGCTCAGAACTGGTCAGCCCACTGGCTGAGAACAAGATTTTCAATGGCACCAAGAGGAGTCTGTTCTATGCAGTTCCCCACAGTGCTATTAAAAGATAGGAACATGGCTTCAGCCAGAGTCCAGGCTGCAAGCACTGGAAATCAGCTCCAGTTTCACAGCAGAAAGGACTCTCAGAATGAACAAGAATCTGAAGAATGAGGCTTGGAAATGGGGAGGGGAGTCAAGGTCACTGCAGGCAGCCAGAGGCTGCACAATGATCTCTCAGTAAGGATAGATGGGTGAGGGTACTCTTTCCATGTCTGCTGTTGCCATGCTGCCAAGAGTCCACTCAAATGGTCCCTTGTCACTGATTATTTGCTCAGGATTCTAGGTCCAGGCAGGAATGTGTTTGTCCGATGGCCTGAACCTTCCATCCATCCCCTAAGGACCCCAGATTCCTAGGGAGGAAGCGGTTGCTCCGTGCAATTTCCAAGGCAGAAGGCAAGGCTTGGCCTCCTGGTAAGACTCATCCTTGCAAGATGGCTTGGTTCCGGCAGCACAAGAAATGAAAAATAACCACTATTTACCACATGTGCGGTTGGCCCAACTCGGGGGCTCATATTCATGGGTGTCCGTATGCTGTCATTCACAGTGCATGGTGAAGTTGTCATCCTGACCCTCCCTTCACTGTTCTGAAACCCACTGTGGTCTCCCAGTCCTACTGTGACCGACCAGTGGATTTCTGGGAGGAACAACGCCTGTCATTAGAGCCAGAGCCAGAGGCCTCCAGGCAAGGCATGTGCTGTCTCTACGCTCAGCATTTCCCAGCTGTCCCCATCCGCGTTGGTCCCTGGAGGCCGTGTTGTGATTTCTGCTGCCCAAGTCTCTCTCAGAACTTGCTGCTGTTCACAAGCCCTGGAGAGGCCGAGGTCTTTGAGGTGTGTCCATGGGGAAGGTGCAGCCTTACACCATCACGGCATGGTACGGGAGCAAGTGTGAAGAAAGGGGCTCCAGAGAGAGTCCTCATTGCCTGGATGAGGATGCCAAGTCCAGAAAAGTGTGGGCCAGACTCACAGAGTTCGTGAGCCAGAGTCCTTACAAAACTTTGCTCCTGCTTCTCGAGTGGGTCAGCTTTCCTCCCTCCTCCACCCAGTCACATCTCTAGAGCTCACCTTTCACCAGAGGTTCACTGGACAAGTACCAAGGAGAGCACCATCCTCCCCTACCTTCCACTCCACAGCGGCTCCAAATCCATTTTCTCTGTGTGCACAGGAGGGCAATGACGGTCTTTGGAGCGAGTTTCGTGGTAATGACCCTCTATGAAAACCATGAAGATCTGCAGTAGAATCAAGGGAGGAATCTCAGATGCAGCTCTAGAATTAAGACGAAAACCTTTATTTTGCCAACACAGAAACAAATCCCAGAGGTGGAAAGTGACTTTCCTAAGGTCCACGCGGAGAGTCAGTGGTAGATCCAGGCCTAGAATTAGATTTGATTCTCCCAGTTTGCAGTTCCTTCTACCCTTGTAGGCTGAGGATGTCCTTTTACACCAAATGGCTCAGGGTTGAGTCATCTCTGGCAAAGTCCTCTGGCAAAATTTCACCCTTTGTCCTGGAAAACAACATCTCTGCACACTACTCTGCAATCATCTTCTTCTTACTGTCTTAAAATTATTGCAGCCTCCTTTGCTTATTTTAGCTACAATGGGTCTACAATTTACACTCAGCTTGTGTGAGGTGCTCCAAACCAGCAACAATCCCCAAGCATATCATTGAGTAGAAACCATAAAGTGCAGGCCAGTTATGGCCAGAAAAAAGTCAAGGAAGAAAAGATTTAGCAAGCTTCTGTCCCCTCCACATTTCCTGGGTCACTAAAGAAGTGACTTCCATTAAGAATTCTCACTCATCTGAAACCCAAGAAATAAATCAGGTGCTCATCTGAACCACACTTCCAGGGTGGCCTCCCCAACACGCATCAGGGAGCTGGCACTAGGGGCACCAATATTTATAGGTCGAGTCAAGCAATGACACATTGAGCACATTCTAAGAAACAGAGGTCTTTGCATGCTTGATATCAGGGGGAAAGAGTAAAGGAAACAGAGCATGGGAGACCTGCGAAACAGTTCAAGCAGGTTCCAGAACGTCAGGGCAGCGTGAGAGGTAGATAAGGGCCCCATGGGAATTTTGCATCCTCCATTCCCTGGTAGTCCATCCAGTGTAAGGAAGCTGCTGTCTCAGCAAACAGCCTGCCTTCCAGCTGCACCTATATTTGGGTACCTACAGTGCGTGTACAATACCCATCATCCGGCAGGTACCATAGCACCTGGCACCCAGCAGGCACCAAGAACTGTTAGAAATTAACTGATGAGGTCCTAATGAAATGCAGTATCCAAGTCTTGCCTGTGGAACACAGCTCTCTGCACCCAGTGGACACTTCCCATATAAGAGCTTGGCAAGGGGTATGATTCTGGGTACTGCAGGGGACAGGAAATCTGGCCAAGGGAATAAGAAGCTCACACAGGGTCAGATGATGCTTTCCATTTTTCAGTGTGCTTTCTCTTTTCCTTCTTGGAGAATGACCTTCTTGGTTCATGTTAGGGAACTGTCTGCTTGGAGGGAGATTAGACTTTGTTTTGAAAGAGATTCATAATGAAAGATTGAGATGATATTCACTTATTGACACACAAAATGGGACTGTGCGTTGGAGCAATAGTCTAGCAAGCCAAATACTGATTTCAGAGAGGATTTTCTACATTCCTTTTCCTTTCCCAATAAACATTAACTGCCAAGACTGGGGACACAGCTCACAGAGTCCTTCTAGTGTGTGGACAAAGCACATCCTTGTTTGCCATTAAGACTCAGGCAAGAGTCGGAGATGGGAAGCGAGAGGATGTGGTGGCGTGAGCCCCCAACTGTCCCTTGCATAGAGCCTGCTACAGTAGGGAGAGGGGAGCGGGGAGCCCCTTGCAAGGCCAGAGGTGGACCACAAGGCCAGCAGGCTGGACACAGAGCTGGCTGATCCCACAGGTCTGCATCCAGGAGGGATTGAAGAGAAGCTGAGCCAGCCAAGGGGGCCAACCGGCCCTTACCAGGCTGGGGGAGATGCATCTCAGCATGAGTTTCGTGAGAAATTGGTCAGCTCAACCATGTATGTATCTCCTGTGTGGGCCAGTGTGTGATCATGGCCAACTGGAGGGAGGGATGGTAAACAGCAGAAGCATAGAGCAGGGTGAAGTGAGGTCTGGATGGGCATTTCTTGTTTGTCTCATCTTTCTTGCTTTTCCAGTCATCCTGCTTGTTCTTCAGAGGACATCTTCCCCAGGCCATGTAGTCCAGATAAGGTTATCAATCACAGTCCTGTTCCTCCCACTTCAGGCAGATGACCCTTCTGGCCTATCAGAGAAATATTTATCTGCTTGAATGCAGTAGATTGATTCAAGATGGCTACTCTTCTGGCCAATCAGAACAGCACCTATCTATTTGGATGAAATGATTGGTATAAGCAGGACCATTCAATCTTCTTTGATTCTTAAGATAGAAAAGCTGGGGAAGACAAGACACCTCTTCCTTTTGATTTTCAAGCTATAGGAATTGAACTTGGGGCTACCACGAACCATACTTTTTACCCCATAAAAAGAAGGCTGCAGATTCATGGGAGGAAGCAAAGAAACAAGATGAGGAGAGACAGGGAGACACACACACACACACACACACACACACACACACACACACAAAGTTCCAAGATGTATTTTGCTCCTTTGGGCTCATCTGAATAACTTTAGACCTCATAGTTCCATGAATTGCTACTGTCCATTTGTTTTTCTCCAGCTAATTTGAGCTGAATTTCTTAGCATTGCCATCAAAGTCAAGCCCTACCCCTACAGAAATACCAAGAAGTCTTTCTGGAGTAGGTAGACTAGAACTAGACCGTGGAAGTTGGGAAATTGTTATAGACTGAATGTTTCTGTTTCTCTGAAATCCACACACTGAATACTAATCTTGACGGGGTGATAATTGGAGGTGGGGCCTTTTGGAGGTAATTAGATCATGAGGATGGAGCCTCAAATGAAGCTAGGACCCTTCTAAGCATAGGTACCAGAAAGATGATCTATCTTTACACTTATGAATACACGTCAAGAAAGCTGCCCTCAGTAGACCAGGAAGAGGATCTTCATCATAAAATTCAATCCAGCTCGCACACTGATCTCAGGATTCCAACTTCCAAAGCTATGACAGGAATGTATTCATTCAATTTTTAGGCTGGCAACAGGCATGGATCGCAGGGATCGTGGAGTAGAGAGGAGGAACGCGGACACTTGTGGTGATATATGGTATGTGGAGGAGCAGTGGAACCCAGAGGCAAAAGTTAGTCTGACACTGAGTAGTTGAATGTTGCCTCCTTTTTTCTTAAAGGCAATAGAGATCCATGAAAGGTGTTTGAGCAGAGGATGGTAGTCCAGAAACAGCCTCAAGAGAGGGTTTTTTGAACTTGAAAGTAAAGATGCTATGCAAAGGATAGTAGGGATCTCGGGTGTGTCTTCATAGAGTGTCGGTCTGTGGCCCCAGTTGGAATGTTCACGCTACGAAGGGCTGCAAAGGACACTGACTCCCGTCTCTATTTTCACAAAAGAAGGAACTGGAGTCCATATGCTTAGGCGATAGAAGGAACAGCAGAAACCCCGAATACAGCTTTTCTCCTAGGTCACGTGGGAGGCTTAGCACCTGCATTAATGTTCTGCTATGTATAACAAGGTAGCACAAACCAAGTATCTTTGAACAGTACCCACCCGTAGGTTCTCTGTCCCATCAGCCAGAACCTGGCATGGTGTTGATAAGTTTCCTACTCAGTGTAGATCACAAGTGACATTCAGGGTGTCCAGGCTGAGTGCTCATCTGGAAGCTCTTGGGGAAAATTCACTTTTAAATTCATTCTTCTTGTTGGCAGATTGTGTTATCTTGTGGCTTTGGGATTGACGTCTCTATTCTCCAGTGTCTTTGTTTCCTGTTTTCTTGCATCTGCATTTCTTCACCTTCAAGCCAGAAATGGTTTATGGAAACCTTGCCACCCTGCACACCTCAGACTTTCACTTCTGGAGATACACTCTGAGCTGTCGAAGGGCTTGTGTGATCAGGTGAGGCCCCCATGATACTCTCTGTTTTTAAATCAATTGATTAGAGAACTTGATCACAACTACAAAATCCCTGCACAGCAACATGAGGATTAGGGTTTGGTTGAGGGTCCAGAATTTTTTTGGGGGGGGTGCGTTTGTTCTCTGTAGCATACCCTGTCTCCGTGGTATAGGCCAGGAAAGGAGTTTGGCAGCTTAGGTCATGAACTGGAATGTGTTGGGGAATACTGCACAGAATGACACAGAAGACAAGCCCCTCGTTTCCAATAAAAAGCCGGAACTCAGGGGTCAAAGCAAGCGCACCTTGGGCCAGTGCAGCTGGCTGAGCACACCAGCCCACAGCGGCCTTCTTCTGCACTGAGCATCTGGGTCTGTTCCGAGCCATCTCCCCAAGATTAACAGCACTCTCTGTGTCCCACAGAAATGCCTGTGACATACATGGTAGCTACTCACAGAGCTTTGCTAGTTCCTTCATTTGCCCTCCCTGGATCTGAGACATCCCACCATTAGCAGGCCTGGTTCATTTTCATCTCGTTCTTGTGACTCACCCATGGACCCCAAAAGAAGCTGCACTGTCCTTCATCCTGCTGGAACAGGCCTCACTGGTCACTGCGCAGCCTGGAGGAGCCATCAAAATCATGGTCCATGCACCCCACCGTGAGACCGCACTGCAGCATGCCTGATCACAGCACAAGGACCTCGGGTTCATTCAGTCCAGCCCAGCCACGCACATTATGTCAGCAGGTTTGCTCGTGACCAGTGTGATCATTATTCAATAGGTGGCCAGCTCTTAGCCTGTTTAATCAATTCCTTTACAGATAACCTAATAGGGCTGGTGCGAGGAATTTGCTCAAATATAGAACTGTAGAGGGAAACAAGGTCAAAAGGAACATACATTGTTATTCTAATTCTAATTATAGTCTCTGACATCCTTCCTTCCCAGGAAGAGAAAAACTCTCCTCTTTCGGAGCAAGCTTCTCTTGCCACCCAGGGGGCAACTTGGAAGGTCAGCACCCCTGGTGAGCCCCACTGGCAGGAGCCACTGCATCTGCTACCACTGTGCTGTCACACTGTCAGGCTCCAGGACAGACCTGCCTCTGATTTCCCCCAGTCTCCAGCAGGTCGGCTCAGCTCCGAGCAGTTTGTTTTTTGAAAGTCTCATAAATTTCCAAGAAACTTCTCCAGACAACTGTCACGAGGCTGCACCTGCCAAACAAACACAAACAGAGCTCTCCTCCACCAGATTAGTTACTTAATTAAGAAGAGAAAGAGACAAGGCACATAATGTGGAGATAATTACCCATCTTGCCAAGTCTCTAAGTGTAGCGTGGCGCACGCGGGCCAATTGCAGCACTGCCGCTAATGCATATTCATCCAAAGTTGTAACTGCTGTGAACATTTTCCACACAGACAGCAATATGTTCAACCAACAATCTGAGCTCCTTCTCGGATTCCAGCATCTTCCCACACCCTTCCCCTGCCTTATCAGCCTCCCTCCCGGGCTCCCTCCCAGGCTCCCTCCCAGGCTCCCTGTGAAGGAATTCGCTAAACAAAGCAAATAGAAAACCAGTTACAAGAGAGTGTGACCCAAACCCTCTCCAGGTGATGTTGTTAGGAGCAATCAATTCGGGACCCAAAAAATAAGTGTTTGGATTTTTTCCCTAGCATGTTAACTCATTCAATTTTATTTCATTTCCTTGAATTACAAGGCTGTATGAAGTGTTTACTGGGAGAGGTCCAGTGCCAATCAAGTACTATGAGGTACAAAGATGGGTAGAACAAACCCAAGAGGTTTACACCCAAGGAAAGAAGATCTCTGATCTATAGACTAGGCTGGGTGGTGATTATTTAAAAAACAAGATAAAAAACAAGTTAAGTAAATTGCCCAAACAATAGGTGGTCCGGGCCTTCAGTCTGACTTGTCTGAGTCTAGATCCTATGTACAAGGCAGACAAGGAGAAATTCTCCTGTGGAAACAGGAAGACAGAAGAAAGAACAGATGCTGGAAAGGCATAGAAGATGTGGACTCTGCTACTTAAAAGCTCTGTTATTTTAATCACTGACCAGGAAAAGTTACTGAAATGATGATGAGATCTAAGAAATAAAATTACTTGTAAGACTAAATAAAATCAGATTCCTAAAGTTGCAGCTGAGTATGGTTCCTGGCCCTTGGCAGAAGCTTAAGAAATACAGGCCCCCCTGCATTATCATAATTTGACTTATAATTATTCAACTTCATTATGGTGTGAAAGCAATGTACATTTAGTAGAAACCATACTTTGAATGTTGATATTTTCCTAGGCTATTGTTATGCAGTCCAACATTCTTTCATGATACTGGTTGGTGCAGGTAGTCAATCACATAATCAGGAAAGAAAGCGATCCTTATGGTTTGTTTGCTGGTTTAAGTGCATTTTCCACTTACAACATTTTGAACTTAAAATGGGCTTATGAGGATGTAACCTTGTCATAAGTTGAAGAGTACCTATAGTCATGTGCTTGTCTTGGGTAAAACAGGACATCTTGAGCACAACAGGAGATCAGGGGAATCTATGAAAGATCCAGGACAGTCTATGGCACAGCAACCTCAGTAGGTTTTTGCATGTAGATCTCTACATGTAGGTAGATTTAGGCAGATAGAAACAAAACAATACATTTCAAGTGCTGGCCAAAAGAAGGGAGACTTGCATATTCAGGAGAACACAGCAATGGTGGGGCCGAGCATGGTGGGTGCAGAAGGAGGTTAGGCTGGAAAGTTAAGTTGAGTATGGAGACTTGAATTTCAGGGCTAGGATAATCAAGGCCATTCTGAACACAGTTTGAACCGTGAAGCTAAGGTTGGTCACTGTCAAGCCTGTAGCCTGGCCTTTAGGAAGAAAGATCATGAGGAACCCCAAGTACTCAGAGAAGGAAGCTGGTATGATGGCTTTCAGAACATGTTCAAGTGATGGGAAAATCAGCAACATAGCTTGCTTTGTTAAAAGCACACAGGCTTCCTGATCTGGTGCTATACTCCTCACTAGCCAACCTTCCTCACCCCAGGTCACCAGGAGAGCCAACAGGAAATAGCACCTGATTCTTAAGGAAAGAATAAACAAATTCACTTTAAACAAACTTGGAATTGTCTTTCCAATCTCAGGTTAGAGCCTAAGGAGCCCATAGTTAGAGGAAAGCTAACAGATCAAGGGCTATCACCACCATCCCTGCTCTTCTATCAGGGTCAACAGAGCGGTTCCAACTAGGAGGCCAACACCAGTTGATGGGAGCCATCTTGAGCCCAGAACAATGGAACGAGGTGAGGACACTGGTTCAACTGTGTGCTGCAATTGATTAGCAATGTCTGCAGAGTGCATGTTAGGGAGGAGTGGCTCCATTTGCATTTGCCATCCTTGGCAACTCTCCCTGGGTATTTGGCCAGTTTAAGCCTACATCCAGTCTTGGATTATTTGTCTCCATTTCTGGAGGCAAGAAGACAAAAAGAATAAAAAAGCAACAATAGGTACCATATATTGAACCCTTACAATATGAGCGGTTTTATTCGCAAAGGTCCTTTCATAGCTAAGTGTGAGGAATGGCCCATTGCTGTGGTTCCTGTCTTCAGGGTGCATCACAATCACCCGGGGAGCAGTGGCAATGACTTAGTTGTCCCATTGATGTTTGGTTTCAATGACCCAGGGCAGGTCAGACCTCAGCACTGTTTGAGGCTCCCGTGGTGGTTCTGATGAGGCCGCAGGCTGAGCATCTTTGTGCCTACAGACAGTTCAGCAGCTGAAGCAACATACGGTTCACGACTATATTCCCACCACAAGGTTCCGGATTCTCAAGCCTGTTTGACTGCTCCAGTCTTGGCCTTTGGAGGTACACTGAGCTCAGCTGGTGACAGCAGGGGATGAGGGTGGGGAGAGGGGAGCATGTATTGTGCTGGTGGCATCAAGAAGGCCACAGAAATAGGCTCTGACCTGGACCTTGGAAGAGGAAAGGCAGAATTTGGACAGAGTGATTTGTACATCCAAAGACCCTGGAAATGGCTGGAAACCAGCTGGAGCAAAACCCCAGGGAAAACCACACAGGGCTGGGACCAAGTCCACATGGCCCATACAGAGCTGGCTGGGAACTGAGGTCGTGAATCTGGGGCAGGGTCCTGATATGCACAAACTATCTTCAGGCTGACCTACCTGCCAAGCCTGCCTTTGGAAGCCCTGCCCTGGCCATTTGCCAGATGTGAGTATCACACTGGGCTCCCTTAGCCGAGGTCGCTCCCTGCCTGGTCTCCTTTCAGTGTGTGCCCCACAGTCTGTTAAACCTGTTGTTTCAACTTGGCGCCTTCCCACGTTGCTTCATTTGTCCCTTCCTGTCTCCCACCTGTTTGCAGGGACTTCTAAATTAGTCATCTGTTGCCAAGGAAACACTCTGCCCCCCTAAGGTGTGAATCTTGAGGGATTCAAGTCCAGAGAAGGGAAAGTGAGTTACCTGGGCTGCCTTGTCCCTACGTTTCTCACAAAGGGTGTTCCAAGGCTGTTAAAGAGCAATCAGTGTTTAATTCAAACTGTTCATGATAGAACAGAACCCCCTGGCAAGATCCCTGGAGGCCCAGAGGCTGTGTTCCCCACAGTCAGGTGGATCAAGCCTTCTCTCTCCATTTAAGAATCCAGTGATCACTGATGCTCAGCTCTGCAATGCATTTGAAAATGCTTTGAAAACTGTGAAGTCCTATTAAATACAAAGGAGAATTATTACCTGCATTTCTTCTCTCCACAAACACCATGCACGCTTCTACCCCATGCCACATTCTTGTCACATGTCACACCTTGTCACATGCCTGTAATCCCAGCACTCTGGGAGGCTGAGGCAGGGGGACTACAGTGTGTCACAAATCACACATCTTCCCATGTGTGACATCAGGGAAGGCCCTTTGTCCCCATCATACAGATCCCAGGATGCAGAGACTTACATGACCCACCCAGGTAACACAGCCAGTGAGAGTCGGGTTCTGTGTGTCCCTAGTGGAAGCCTCTGCCCAGCTTTATCTCTCTCCGGTACAGTCTGGTCTTTCTTTAGCTGAAGCCAGGATGCTTTCTTCTGGTTAGTGACACCTTGCCTGACCCTCATGGCATCCAAGGGAGCAGTGACATTTCCAAAGTAGTGTTTCACTTTCTTCTGATTAAAAATGCTCGGTGGTAGATGTGTTGTGGGGCAGGGAAGAGGAGGAGGAAGGCAGTGTCATAAGGAGCAGCAGACATGATGAGTGATGGCTTCCAGGCACTCGGGCCAGGCAGGTCAGCAGCACTGAGGCCCCTGCCATGGGGACTTGGGCACTGGGTGCTTCCTCGCCCTCCTTGAAGGCAGTTAACGAGGAAGGCTTTGTGTGGTTAAAAAGAGGGAGATGCTCTCTGGGAAGGGGATGGTGGCTTCTCTGTGCCAATGCCTATGCTTTAGGGCAGCAAATGTGGGGGGCCCTGCAGGCTCATCCCCAAGACAGCAGTCCCACAAGAAGACCTGGGTGCCACTTTGATTGTACAGCTTCTTTCTTACCATGAAGCTCCTGCTTTCCTGCAGCTCACTAGACACACCCTGCACCCTCTCCTCTAATAAGGTGGGATGCAGCGGAGGTGCACGTCTTCACAACATCAGTGCAGAGAGTCCTGGAGCCCAGGCTGGGTAGCACCCAGGGTATGGTGGCTGTGCCCCATCCTTCTTTATCTTAGAGTACGTACAAGTTGGGTATTCTTTGCACAACAATGGCAGTAATTGAGGTGTAAGGCAAACAGGATGGTAGCTGTATTTTAGTAAAGCAGAGTGAGAAAAGACTATGCAAAAACAGAAGCCAAGTGTGGTGCCGCATGCCTGTAACCCCAGTGTTCTGGGAGGCTGAGGCAGGAGGACTGCAAGTTGCAGTCCAGCGTGGGCAAACTTAGTGACTTAGTGAAATGCTGTGTCAAAATAAGAAATAAAAAAGAGCTGGGGGTACAGCTCAGTGCAAAGACCCTGGGTTCAATCTCAACCCTGAGTGAATAAGAGAGAGAGAGAGAGAGAGAGAGAGAGAGAGAGAGAGAGAGAGAGAGAGAGAGAGAGAGGCACGGGGGAGAGAGAGGAGGAAAGAAAGAAAGAGAATCCCTCATAGGTCTCTCTGCATCTGGGCTGGTTCTGACTGTGATTGGATGAATATTTCAGATGAA
Organism: Dinomys branickii; assembly: GCA_004027595.1. Lineage (NCBI taxonomy): Eukaryota > Metazoa > Chordata > Mammalia > Rodentia > Dinomyidae > Dinomys > Dinomys branickii. The sequence goes on along the minus strand of PVLD010013054.1, from coordinate 19,922 downwards.
ATACTTTAGAATTACTACACGGTTGGGCACAGCCAACTGCGGGGGACAGGGAGGGCAAAGCACCATGCCTCCCTCAGAGTTGTGGAATGGTATCCCGGAGTCCCTGGGATACGCAGGGGCCCCTCTGTCCAGGACAACATTCTCCCTGCATAGAGGGTATCTCACAGACCAGGAGATCAGGGTCCGGCCAAGGCAGGGGGCTGATGCCTTCTCTGCATATCAGAAATAGACCATGGCCCTCCCACCCCAACCTAGACCTGGGGACAGGCAGAGCTGGGATTGCTTCTTTTGGCTTTGTCCCTGGACACTTTGCTTACCACTTCCTGCTTCTTCCCAGCCTGTCTGAAGGGGATCTGTCTGAAGGCCAGGATATAAGACATCCCAGCACCCTCTCCTGCCCCCTCGGCCTCCTCCTCCGTGGTCTCATGAGAGCTGGAGTGGCACCTCCAGGTCCAAAACTGGGTGCTTTTCATGTGTCCGGGAATGAATCCCCAAGACCACCCTGGTAACCCAGGGGAGCTACCCCAGCTCTGAGTGTTCCAGTCAGACCCCTCCTAAATCTCTTCCTCTTCCACCTGAACTTGGAACTTTTGCTAACTCCCGAGACTACATTTCCACATCTGTAAAGTGGAGGCCTTCAAAATGCTAACCTCTTTCTGTGTTACTGGGGGGTGAAAGGAGGATGTCAGGCCAGGAACCTAGCCCAGCGCTCAGCTCGTGGTCATTTGCACAAGTACCATGATGAGAGGTGTGCGCGACTGTGAACTCAGAGTTTTGAGTGACCTGCACGGGGCTGGACTTGAACTCGGCTCTGTGGAACTCCAGAGCTCTTCCACTAGAATGGGTGAAGGGGCTCCAGTGTGGTTCAGGAAACAACAGTATCAGCATCCCCAGAAACGCACGGTCTCTGCCCCATCCCACACCTGGGAATCGGTGGCAGGCTGTGCACCGGCCCTCCTGTGGATTTTCATGCATGGTCAAGTTTGAGAACACTTGGTCATGGGAGATCTCAAAGGTTCTCACTCTGGCTCCCAGCTGTCCTGCTGCCGGCCCCCATCCTGCTCACAGAGAACTCCAAGACATTTCAAAAGCTCATGCAAAGAAATATCAGGCAAAGCAAATAATGCAGATCTGGAGGATGGGGCGCAGAGGAGCAATTAAAACTTGGGAGGGAGTTCACAGCCACAGGAGGGTGGTTATTTTGAGCGAGTTTTTAAGAAACAACAACATAAGGAGAGTCATAGCTGCCTCAGTTCACAACATCCCTCTCCCCATCTCTGCGCTCTGTACATCTGCCTTGGCTCCTGGTGCAGAGAAGAGGCACAGGGCAGTGCGAGGGCCCTGAGCCATGCCCTTTGTTTACCATAGCCCATGTCAATGACATTATGAAGAAAGACAGCAGGGACCATCACAGTGAGAACAGAAAAGGAAAAAGAGATTGACAGTTTTTCCCAGTGAGGCTGGGAGAGAAAGCCTGTGGGTCCCACATGCTTCTCACTGGAAGGACAGCGAGAGCCAAGCCAGGATTAGGGGAGGCAGTGAGGCTGCTGGGCAGGGCACTAGTAAGATGCTTGCGGGACCTAGGAATGACTTCATCCTGAAAGACTGTACCCAAGTTCTCACCCTGTATGAAGGTCAGCTGTATCTTGCCATGAACTACTGCAGATAGAAGCACCTGACCCAGAAGCCCTAATCGTGGCTGTGCTCAGAAGACCTGCCCAGCTCACCCAGCTGCTGGGAGGCGGTGCCCACCATGCCAGCTGCTAGACTGCTCCCTGTGCTCTGAGCTGCACACACGCTGAATGTTGAGTGGCAGCAGGTGGGTGCCCCACGGGGGAAGCAATGAAACTCACAGCCGTAAACGAGTTTATTATTGTTGTTAACTTGGGAAATAAACGTCTGGAGCACTAATAAAACATTACGTTTGCTGCTTTTATGTCTCAGAGCCCAGGTTTCTCCCAGCACTTTGGCTGTTGGAGCTGGCCTGGTTCTTGGAGCCCAAGGCAGGGCCTGGAAGTGGGTCCCCTCCTGGCGATCCTCCTTCCATCAGCCCAGCTTGGAGAAGGCCAGCTCTACACAGTCCTCAGGGGCATCGGGAAAGGAAGGCATGGGAAGGACCAGGAGGGGCGATGTGGCATGGTGGAAACTTGCAGAGAACTCCAGACAGCCACACGAAGTGTCATCGTGCCTGCCCCTCTGTTCTCGGGCATAGAGCATTGCACATTCCTGTAGCTGACTGCCTTCCAGCCTTCACCTCCCCATCTCCAGACAGGAACTCGTGATGATGCCACAGAAACGTTGCTGCACTCTCTGGACAAGGTCAAGATGGCATAGGCCCTCCTGAAACTGAGGGTTTAGGAGTCCAGGGTGGATTCATTGGCCTCTCCTACGCAGGGAGTATCCTGGTCAGATGCAGGCACAGACAAAACTTTTAGGAATCTTGGGCATTTGACAGGCCGTGTGTTATGTTTGGGTGAGGCTGGTCAGTGCTAAGAGCTTTATCGAACTTGAAATCATCAGGAAATTAACACAAAGTACATTTATTTGCTTATTTCCTGCTCAGGGGGTTTGTTTCTGGTTGATGGGTCATTTGCTTCCATGTGGTGATTCTGGCACCCGGGTTCCACCCACCTGATGGCTCCGCCTGCTCTAAGGCTTCAGAGTCCTCTGCATCCCTTAGCTGATAAGGCCAACAAGGCCTAAAACACACCTGGCTCCTCTTCATTGATGGGTACCAGTCACATGGCCCAAGGTGTTGCAAAGGATCCTGGGAGATGTAGTCCCTGGCTGGGCAGTAGCCTCCTGTGTGAGCAGGGAACATGCATGTCTTGTGCACAGCCGGTCATGTTTGTCATAGTCCATTTCTGCTTACTGTAGGGCTAAAAAAAGAAATCAGGGTCACAGGTGTCCTGCTTTGAAGATTGAGTCTGGCTGTTCCCCACCCCATTTGAGAACCTGCACTACTAGGAACATCATTGAGGTGTCATTGCTGCAGAGTAGTAGGACGTAGTAAGAGAATGATAAGTGACTCCTCACAGATGCTCTTGGTTGCCTTAGTTTTCCCCAACTGGAAAATGGGTTAACTAAGAATACCTACTGCCTCAGGTTGCAGTTTAGATGATGGGGAGCCCCCAGCCCATAGGACCTGCACAGTGGAAATTAATTAATGAAGAATGAGGGGACCTGCCTCAGAGCCAGAGAAGTGGGGAAAGGGCCAGTTAGTGTGGGTGGGTGTCGAGGCACCTAAATCCCACCCCCTGGGGCCACCTCCAAGCCCAGTGCAGCCATATCAGGTAGAATTGTGTGTGCGTACGCTCGTGCTGGGTTTAAGCTCACTGCAGCAAAAGCAACTGATACCAAGCACCTCCGCCCCCAACAGTAAATGCATACACACAATCACAGACAGGAGAAGAAACAAATAGGCTTTTTCCTATTTGATGCTGTTTAGCTATGGATAGTGATGTGCTCTATTCAGCATGGGTTTGGCACAATCATATATGGTCTTGCATTATTTGAGGGTTTAAGCAAGTATCCTACATCCAAAAATAATTAGCTTGCCAAGAGTTTGGAGAGAGAGAGGGAGAGAAAGAGAGAAGTGGGGGGGGCAGCTCTGCCCCCTGGGTGCTGGTGCTGCAGCTGGGAAGCTCCAGGGATGGGCAGAGGACACCACTGTGGGCATGGTCCCTTGCCAGGTAACTAAGCCCACCTTTCTCGGTGGCCCCCTGTATTTGGCGATGGTCACAAGGGTGGCTCCTGGTAGGTGGGCTGGCTTCCCTGTCCTCACTGGGCCACTGGAGAACTGCATGAACTTAACAGCTGTGGGTGTCAGAGCCAATCTGTAAAGGGCACATCACGGGTCTGGCCTGTGGCTGTGCCACAGCTGCAGGAAGCTCCTAGGGACAACGAGGCAATAGAATGCTCTGCCAAGCTCCTGGAGCCACCTGCGCGCTCCAGGGCCCTCTGTGCACACAGGAAGGTCTGAAATCCTGGTTGAATCAGGTTGATGAAGCTGCTGCCCGTTCCCTCCTCCTTCTCTTCTTTCCCTGCTCTCAGAATCCAGGCAGCTGAGACACTCAGTGTGCAGACAACTTTGCTCTGCTAAATTCCTCAGCATAACCCTACAATAGGACCCAGAATAGTTCAATCGGGTGGCCAGTGTAGAGACTTGAGTTCCAATCCAAGCTCTGCCACTTAGTCACTGTCCCCCAGGGCCCGCTGTGGGGGCTCCCTAAACCTCAGGTGCAAAGTGGGGGACTGACCAAGGGCTAAGTCAAACAGCAGAAGAAAGCATCCATGATGGCTAGGATTGTGTAGATATTGGTTGGCTGGAAATGTCCTCATCTCACAAGGATCTAGATGACTCTGCAGCCCCACATCTTTACGCCTCTCTCGAGATTCCACCTTTGCAATTCTGCCTCTCAGTCTCTGATCTTTGGGAATATCCAGTGCCCACGGGGAGAACGGCTGGCGGGCTGCATGTGGTGGAAAAAGTGTGGAGCAAAGGAGACGAGAAAACGCCAAAAGGAAACTTGTGTGTCCTCTGAACTTGGATGGCAAGCAGATTCCTTTTGGGTTCTCACTGCAGCCAGCTGGGAGGAGTCACAGACAGTCTCTGTGTTGAGGATTCTGAGATCCTGCTGGCGGGAGGAGAAGCCCCCAGTAGCTGGTGTGCTTTGGATCGTGCCCTTCAGTGCTGCACGCATTCACTGGCTTGTCCCTGCTGCTGCCACACCCAGGCCACTCCTGCAGGAGGTCTTCCCGATTGCTCTTCCTGAGCACGTCCTGCCCTTTGCTGTGTGTTTCCCAGGCCATCCAGCCCGCCTGGCTTGGGGTATTGATATTCCTTTACTGTCTGCCCAGCTGCCTGCAGCTGAGCGAGCTCTTGGCAGCAGAGGGAAAGGGATTTGAGCATGCAAAACCATGCCTCAGCATCCTTCTCCCCAAGCCTCATTACGATATTGTCGATATTCCCCGAGAAAGGGCATCTCTCCCGCCGCCTTCGCTTTCGTATTAATGTGTGTGAAGGCAAGTCAGGCCTGATTGTCATGAAGACAATTGCTGCCGTCCCTCCTGGAGAAGGCTCATCCAGACTGTGTAGGCGGTTTAATTTCAGAGACCCATTAATTGGCAAAATTGCTTAAGCAGCTGCTCCCGGTGTCATTTCAGGACCACTTTGAGAGAAGCAGAGAGGGGGGAGAGGAGAGGGCGGAAGGGGGCCGGCTTCCCTGCAGGCCAGCCTGCCTGGCCCCCGTGATTTTCTCACCTGGGCAGACAGATACCAGTGCCGAGGGAGGACCACACTGCGGCCCTGGGCTTGCTGCCCTCAGACCTGCGCACAGCACACTCCCATTCCTTCTACTGCCTCTGGCCTCTCCAGCCATTCCCAGCCAGGAGCAAATTCCCACTCACCGTCAGCATCCAGCTCCTCCAGGGTGCTTCCTGGGATGTGTTCCCACAAAACCAACCTCTCCTCCCCACTGCCTTTGTTCCTGCAATGCTTCTGCCACCTCCAAGGACAGGTTGTCCAGTGGACAGTGTTCTGGAGTTGTTATCTTTCCACCCCCAGAACATAAAATGAATAGTCTTGGCGTGGACAGTGCTTAGGTCAAAAAGCTGCCTATTCATTCAACAGACACGGGCCAGGGCTGGTGCTAAGGCTGGGGAGTGTGGGGCTCCTTCAAAGCAGAGAGAAAGTTTGCCATGTCACCAAGGGCCAGAGAGCCGGGGACATTCTAAGAGAGAGAGACGGCGTGCCCCGCTGCAGGGAGTGGAGGAAATTTTGCAAAGAGGCCTTGAGTTGCAGCTTATGAAAGGGGTCTAGCAAGCTTGATGATTGTTCTAATGCTACAGCCTTCCCCAAAGTGAAGAAATAAAAGAAGAAAATCTTGGAATTAATATACTTCTAAAAAAATATTGGAGAGGAGTGTATATGCAGTAGGGCACATAAATGTCAGATGGATGCCTCATTAAATTTTTATATGAGCCTCTCCATCCCATAACTGGCATCCAGATGAAGCGCTAGAACATTCCCAGCTTCCCAGAAAGTTCCCTAAGGCCTTTGCCCACTCACAAGTAGCTTCTGGTTTGACTTTTGTCCCTATAGATAAGTTTTCCTGGAACTGTAGTATTCCTTCACACCTGGCTTTTCTCCCTCAACCTTATGTGGTAAGAAGACTTTAACAACTGTCTCCTGGAGCCCAGGGCTGGAAAGGACTCCTTATTGCTGACCACACATCAATTTCCCCAATCTTTCTAACCAGAAGAAGCCAATTTCTATAAGGTGGGAATGTGTGCAGCTAAAAGACTACATTTCCCAGCATCCTCTGCAGCCACAGTGGCCAGTAAGATCTCAGCAGAGAGTAGAAAGCTCTTTACAGGGGCTGGGTCAGCCAGGAGGCCTTGCCCACCTTCCTTCTGGTGTCCAGCTCTGGATGTGACTGGAGCTCCAACAGTCATGTTGGGTCATATGACAAGCCTGGTGGATCCTGGGTGGCCGATGGCATCCTAGAGCCTCATGGGAGCACAGGTGGATTCTGGGTGGCCGATGGCATCCAGGAGCCTCATGGGTGCACTGGACAAACATGTCTAAATTACTGTTGGGTACAGGCAGGAGAATTTGGCCCTAATGGGCCCTCTTGATGCATTAACCTTCCTATTGCTTGTGGAGTGAGATCCAGATTCCTTGCCAAGCCCCTGGGGTCTTCGGCGATCTGGCTTCTGGCTTGCTTTCCGGTCTCTTCTTCAACCGTCCCCCTCACTCTTTATCCTTGTTCATTTCCTTGGGTACTCATGGCTGCCAGCTCTTTGGCAAGAGCCCTGTTTCCTCTGTATCTGCTTGCTCTCATCTTCCGCTCTCACCCCGTCTGCTGTTTCTTCAAAGAGGCCTTCCCCAAGCCTCTGACCTAACCTGGGTACCGTTGGACTTTGTAATTATACGGTCACTTGTTTATTTGTTGAAACCCTGTCTGCCTCTGCTGAACCCTTAATTCTGTAAGGCAAGCACTGAGATTTTGTTTTGTTCACCTTTATATCCCTAGAGCCTAGTTGCTGGTAAGGAGACTACAGCTCCCAGCTTTACACTAGAGGAGTCCACAGATTTCAGCTCTGCTAGCAAATAAAAGCAATGATATGATAAAATACTAAAGATACCAAGATGAAAAAAATAAACAGAAAACTGAGGGACCAAGGCCAGATTGGTGGGTGGTGCTCAAGGACTTATAGGGACAGTGTTTGAGAAGGGGGGGGCAGAATCAGGGAAGGCCCTGGGGACAAATGAAAGGAATGCAAAGTGTAAAATGCACTCTGTGTTTGGAGAACGCTCTGTTAATAAAAGTCCAATTCAACCATGAATATTCAAATGTTAAAACAGCAATGGCTTAAAGAAGACATAAGTTTTTGCTTTAGTGTCATATAAAAAAACAGGAAGTCACCAGAAACCTAGCTTCTTTCTATTTAGTTCCCTATCACCTTTAATGCATTGCCTCATGGTCTAGAATGGCTGCTTGTGCTCCAGCTATTACTTCCAAAGCCATGAAGCAGGAAGAATGAAGACACACAGAATGGGGAGAAAGGATTTATGTGAGGCCCTTTTACCATTTTATTGGCCCAAATCTAGTTAAATAGTCTCCTGTAGCTTTAGGGGAGGCTTGGGAATGTAGTCATGATTCAGATTCTAGCTCAATGGCTGAAGTTCCTTCTCTCAGACCATCCCACCGAGGTCCTTGATGGCACCAATCCCCAAATGAGAGTCTTCCTCAGAGCACGTTCTTTCCAGAATGCTGCTGGTATGAAGAACACCAGAAGGAGTCAGAAGTCCCCAGGCTCCCCTGTGCAAGGGACGGCAAGGACTTCAGTCCAATGGTCCCGGACAGGTTACAAGGAGGTCAGTCAGCGCACAGGAAGCTGAGAAGGCCAAACTGGTATGACTGGGCAACCGGGAAGGACCTTCCCAAGACAGTGATGCTGGCATCACTGTACACAGAACCAATCAGAGAAGCGCTCTTTTGGACCAATCAGAAACTTGCCATTTTCAACCTTCCTTTGAATCTGTTGCTGTTCACAGCACCAATCAGAAGATGCTCTCTCAGTCCAACCGCCTGTGGGCACAACCCATCAAAAGACACTATTCCTGACCCAGAATTTACACGAACAGGAAGCCTAGCCAGTATTTTGATAGGATGTTTTACACACAACCAATTGCTGCCAACTGAGTGTTTCCCAATGCCTTATTTACATAAGAGAGAGATAAACTGGGAATTTGGGATATAAAAGGTCCCTTTCTCTTAGCCTCAAGGCTTCTGTGTGCCTTTCCACCAGCCAGCTCTCATCTTGCAAAAGGTACTTCTCTGCCCTGGGGAAGTGCACACTGGGGCTGCCATTTCTGTGTTGTCTGGTCCACATCTTTGTTTGGGACACCAAGGACTGGAGAGAAGCCCTGTGGGACCCTCCATCTGGTAACACTGGGGTTCAGAGAAGTGGGACATGGGGACATGAGGCATTGTCAAAACAGAGGGACAGAGGGCCAGGGCAGCCACCGGGTGACCATGGCACTCTTCAGAGGGTCTAACCATGGTCTTTGCAGGTGACATTTGTGGCCACGTTGTACTTTCCTAGCAGGATCCCCAGCCTCAAACCAAAGGTGACTTTGATCAGTCTAAGGGAACTCAGGGAGGAGGGGACAGAGCTGAGACTCCAGCCCCGAGCTCTGTACTGTGGTCTGCTGTCCTCCCTCCCACACTGATGGTCTCACAGCCCCCATGGGACCCTGTGGCTCAGTGTTCTGATGTTCACCACCTCTGGGCCACAGTGTCCATTGTGGGACTAGGAGCTGGTCCCCAGAGGACCCCCTCATTAGAGGGGCTGACATCTGCTGGGTGCAGACCTTGCTAGGCAAGGCCAGCTTCACTGGACTCCACGGCAGCCTGCGCCTTTCTCTCCAAGATGGGCGGCCATCAGTCCATCTCCCCAAGCCCAACCTGGACCACGAGACAGCAGCCCTCTGCCCATCCCCTGAGGACAGTGGACATCTCAGCTGCTTCTGTGTCCAGCAGTCCCCTGAGTACAGCTTCCTGGGGCCACAAAGGCTGCAGGGGCCCCATCACCTCCTACTCAGTCAGGCCCAACCGGCTTCCTGACTTCTGCCCAAGTTCTGGTTCCTGTGGGAGTGGCTGCCACAGCTCCGCTGAACTCTGGCCCATATCGTTCCCAAGGGAGTAGGCGCAAAGGCTCAGGGTTCAGATCTCGTCCAGTTATTCGCCAGCTGTGTGAACCCTGGCATTTTACGTAACCTCTTTGAGCCTCACTTATAAAACTGACATCACACAACCTCCCTCAAAAGGGGGTTGTATGACCCATAACTAACCTTTAGATAAGACAGCACATCTTCTCTGGCCCAGCTCCACAACTCAGAGGACACAGTGCCCACAGCAGCACACTCCCTCCTTGCTCCCGCCTGGCAACCCTCAGAACTACATTTCCCAGGCTGCCTTGCTCCTGGCTTCCTGTCGAATTCAGCCAATAGGAGGTCCCGGAGGGCGGGTGGAAGATGGGTGGCTGTGGGCGCTGCAAGAGAGTGGGCACCCAGGCGCCAAAATGGAACCAACTTCCAGTATTCCTGTGCTGTTGTCTTTTGAGTTCCCAGTAACCAGTTCCTTGGTCAAACCTGCTTGAAGCATATGGAGGTGTTTCCCCCGGACATAGATTGAGGTCAAGGATGAGCCCTGCGTGGATGGTGAATGGTTTGTCCTTTACTCTGTGCACCTTCACATCCAGGCCTCCACATGCCCAGAACCACCTGCCTAACAGCCCTTGCGCCCCCACTACCACCATTACCCAACTCTCAGATCAGACCCAGACTAGAGCCTCAGTTTCCCCCCAGTCCCCTGCCCCCAGCCCTGATTGTGACCCCAGCTGTCCTCAACTGGCTGATAGGGCAACCCTGCTGAGGACAGCATCCTAACACGGGCAGCCCCCACTACCCCACGAGACAAAGCAGGAAGGGACCAGCTCTGCTGTCCGGACCACAGCACAACTCTGAAGGAGTGGGGCGGGCCTCCCTCTGGGACCCTTTATGCCCATTGCACAGATGAGGGGGCCACAGTGATCTCCACCACAGCAGGTGATGTCACAGCATTTTAGGGCTTCCCATCCCCTCTCCGGAATGGCTCCCCCCAGCTCAGCTTGCATTAACTCCTCAAGGTGCCAGGTGGAATCTTGACATCCCTGGAGACCTGGGCCTGATCTGAGACCCCAGGAGCCATTGATTCTTGCTGGAAATTCATGGCACATGTTGTGCAAAGCAGAATATTCAAAGCATTTGCACAGGCTGGTGTGTTGTTGCATGCCTGTAATCCCAGCACTCTGGGAGGCTGAGGCAGGAGGATGGCAAGTCAGAATCCAACCTGCATGTTATGGTTTGTGTCTAGATGTCCCCCCCAAAGCCTCATGAAATCTTGGGGGAGGGATGGGCTTTTCAGAGGTGGCTGAATCAAGAGCGTGTGGTGCTAGGATTGAGGGTGTGATCAGTTCATTTATTGGTTTGGCGTTGCCCTAATCCCAGTAGCTTAGGTAGAGTATAACCAGGCCGAAAGATGCTGTTAAGGTCCAATTGTTGATTTTGCTTTCTTCTGCCTGCCGTGAACTGTTCTCTGCAAAGCCACTCTGCCCTACAGCCAGCCGATTATAAACTGAAGCCTCTACAAACTGTGAGCTCAATAAACCTTTCCTCCCTTAACTCTGAGTGTTGGGTATTTTGTCTCAGCAAAGAGAAAAGTAACTAGGACACTGGGCAACTTAGAGAGTTGGCAAGAACCTGATTCAAAATAAAAAGTAAAAAAATGGCTGGGGTTATAGGTCAAAAAGCCTGGTTTCAATCCCCAGTGCTCAAAAGCAAACGCAAAAGCAAAACCAAAAGAAATCACCAGCACTTTCTTCATTTCATCACACAGCAGGCAAGGCAGCCTCGTTCTCCCACTGCAGAATAGGAACCCAGGAAGTTGAGGGCCTACCCAGAACCCTATGGCATGGGATGCCCAAGCCTGACCAGGCCAGAGTTTTCAGGCTTTGCAACTAGTCCTACCATGGCAAGGACTCTGTGCTTCCAAAGCTCATGCGGGGTGAAGGTCTATGCGGGAGGCCACAGTGATCTCCACCACATCAGGTGATGTCACAGCATCTAAGGGTTCCCCATGCCCTCTCCAGAATGGCTCCCCCCGGCTCAGCTTGTGCCAACTCCTCAAGGTACCAGGTGGAATCTTGACATCCCTCCCGCTGTCTCTAGGCCTGGCAAGTGCAGCCTGCATGCAGATGTCTCACACGTTGCTCTTGGCATAGATGACAGATTTTCGAGTCCCCTTCCAGGAGCCTCTCTGGTCCCCAGTGTGCACATGGTGTCAGCCCATCCTGAGCTGGTGAAAATAAACAGTGTCATTATCCCTCCCTGACTGCCACACCATCTATTTATACCACTTAAGACAAGGGATAGATAGATGGCTTCTTGGTTTCATAATGAAAGGGATATTTCATTTTGTAGAGCCGAGGAACTGTTTATTGAGCATAAAGACAACACTTGTACTGTGTTTTGATAATAAACTGACCTGGAAGTAAGTTCATTTAGGCAGTGGCTTGGCAATGACTCAGCCATCTCTTCCAATGTCAGAGAGGATGGGAGAATCAGGGTACACTGAACCCGTGATATGGGGAGTCTGAAACACATTTCTGATTTATGGTGCTAACTCGCTGAATCTTCACCATGACCCCATGAGGTGGCTGACATTGTTACCCCTGACGCCCAGGTAATCTGAGTCACCGCAAGGCTTACGAGTGTACTCAAGTCATAGAGACAGTAAATGGTAGAGCTGTGCATTGAACAAAGGCTGCCTGGTGTCAGAACCCGCTCTGTTAAACACCATGCCAGAGTTGTGCTCTTAGTCTAAGAAAAGTCTAGAACATGGAAGGAATGAACACACCCAAGGGAGAGGATTTTATAGTTTAGGAAAGTATGAGCCCAGTGCTGGGTCATTGCCCCAGCCTTGCCTTGCCACCATGATTGTGGTTTGTAGACAATGAAACTAGATGCAAAAGGTAGTGAGGACCTCGGTCTCCTCTGCCTGTAGGAGCCCCAGGTAGGGAGTTCATGATAACAGCCACCACCACTGGCATTGCTGGGTGCAGGCACAGTGCCAGGTGGTTTTTACAAGTTACCCTTTGTCTTTACAAAGCACAACTTTGTAGCCATGGAATTTAGATATGATTTTTTTGGCTTAAAAAATAGATCTAGGAGTAAACTGACACATAAGGCTACGTAATGGGGACCAGCAAGCAGAAGGGTAAACCCAGACATGTTCTCTTCAAGTCTTGGTCTTTTGTCTACAGTGTCTCTGACCAGAGACCTCAGGGTAAAGTCAGGTTAGACAGACTGTGCTGGATTCCCTGACCCTGGCCCTTCCCTTCACAGAAGCATCTGATGTCACTCAGACTGAGTTGATCTGTCCCCAGAGTAGGCTAAATGAGGACTCCCAAAGATATCTACATGCTCATCATCTGAATTGGTGAATGTCACCTTATGTGGTGAAAGAGTTTTGCAGTTATGAAAAAATAAAGGATTTTGAGATGGAGAAATTATTCTGGATTATCCAGGAAGACCCTAAGTATAACCACAAGGGTCTTTCCCACAGGGAGATTGGACTGCAGAAGAGAAGGCATCAATGGGTTGATAAAAACCAAACTGGAGCAATGTACTTACCGGCCAGGGAATGCAGCCATAAGACCAGGGAATAGACTCCCCCTGGGAACCCCCAGAAGGAACCAGCCCTGTCAACACCTTGATTTTTGCCCTGTAAGAGTCTTTGAAGCTTCTGATCTCCAGAATTTAGGAGAATAAATTTGCGATGCTTTAAGTCAGCAGTCCCTAACCTTTTGTACACCAGCAACCAGTTTCATGGAAGACAATTTTTTTCCCACAGAATGGGTAGGTTTTTTTGGGGGGGGGTTTCAAGCACATTATACTTATCAAGAACTTCATTTATATTATTGTGACATACAATTGTACAACTCACCATAATGCACATGTAGTAAGAGCCTTGAGCTTGTTTTCCTGCAATAAGATGGTCCCATCTTGGAGTGAAGGGGTGGGTAGTACCCCCCAAAATGCTTATTCCAGTCTAATCCATGTAGCTCAATTTCCACTTGCCACCCGCTGATATGGTTTTGGTATAAATCTGCAGGCAGTTGATTTACTGTGGTTTCTGTTCAGTCAAATCTCTCTGTTAATGTGAACCTGTTTTCATAGCTACTGCTCAGTGCTAGCATCACTGCCTCAGCTCCACTTCAGATCACCAGGCATTAGATTCTCATAAGGAGCATGCAATCTAGATCCCTCCTCATATGTGTAGTTCAGAGTAGAGTCCATGCTTTTGTGAGAATCTAATGCTGCCCCTGATGGGGCATGAGGTAGAGCTCAGACAGTGATGGAGAGTGAGGAATGGCTGGAAATACAGATGCTGAGTCTCTCACTTGACCATCCCTCACCTCTTGCTATGTGGCCCAGCTCCTAACAGACCGTGACCATTACCAGTCTGTGGCTTAAAGGTCTGTGACTGGTGCTAAATTGGTCTTCTTAGGGCCGAGGATATAGCTCAGCAGCACAAACACCTGCCTGGCAAGCACAAGGTCCTGAGTTCGAGCCCCGGTACCGCAAAAACAAAAACAAATAAATTGGTCTTCTTTGTAACAGCAGCAATAGGAAACTAGTACAGTCCGATACAGCTCGATCTTCCAGTCTAGGCCTGACTAAGGGGCATAAGATTAATTTTGTCATCAAGGCACAGAAATAGGAATATGTCAGAACCACATTTATTCTTTGGAATATTTCTATTGATGAATTAATAATTTTAATTTTATGAGTTTTAATTAAACAATAAGGACTTAATCAGAAAAAAAATCTCAAAATTAAAGTATTGAATTTTAAATATTTATTGTTTATAAAAGAAAGCATCAAAATTTCCAGCATTGACTGTTTTTTGGTGCCCTGAGTCTAAAAACAGAACAAATAAACCCTTAAATGACCTACAGTGAAAATACCAGTAGAACTTTACAAAACAATAATCTGATCCCAGAGACCCTGCTTGAAAGACAAGTGCCCAGAGAACTGTCTGGCACCAGTGGTCATACTGGACCTGGCCAATATGTCCACCCTTCTGGATCCATCCCTAGACTCAGTGGTGTGCAAAGAGTCAGTGATCAAGAAAAAATGACTTGGCCACTATTTACCGAACTTTCCTTCCCTTTGTCATCAGCCAATATTCCATCTGAGAAAGGCCAAAGCACAGGACTGAGGCTCCTTGATCCTGGCCCAGATTCCTCTTGGTGGGATCCGGTCCACTACACTGAAGGGCTCCTAGAGGAGATGAGTTGTTCTTGGGAATGGGCCAGGCTGTGAGAGGATGGCAGGGCCCTGGAAGAAGACAGGGTTAAGGAGCAGAGTTCTACTTCTATCAATTTCACTGGAACCCAACACCCAATACCCACAACTTAAAGGAGGTGAGTCACACCCTTTTAGAGATTTCAGTCTATAGTTGTCGAGCTCTAAGGCAGAATAGGATGGTGGAAGAGCCTGGGTAGAGGAGAACTGCTTTTCTTATGGTGGACAGGAAGCAGAAGAGAGGGAGGAGCAGGGAGGACAATAAAATCTTTCTGACCACACCCCTAGAAGACCGCCTCTCCCAACCAGACCCTGCCTCCTAACAGCAAGTCAGCTCTAAGCCCCCATAATCCATCACCTCCCTGCACCCCTGCCTGTGAGCTCACGAGGCTTTAGGGGATTTTTAGATGTAAACCGTAACAACCTCTAAGCAAGAGAGACAGGCGGGCCCATCTAAGCTGGGGTGGGGAACCAAGCCTGGGACCTTCTGCCCTCTGCCTCTGTCTCCATGTCACCATCAGCCTCATCACAGCTGCCATCAGAGACTCTGCGGTGCAGGTGTAAGCCTAGAGAGGGCTCTGGAAGCAATAGAGTCTTATGGAACACCTCACAGGAACTCCGAGAAACAGGAATCAAAGCAAGGCGCAGTTGCGCGAGGTTTGAACTACTGTGCTTTATCAATTGTAAGACATATTTCTTTCTATAATTTGACAGTTCTGGAAATTAGAATGTGTTTTTACAACCACCAGCATGACACAGTGTAATTAGCAGAGCTTTTTATTGCTCAAGGAAGATAAAATGATGGCGTGTCTTAGATGAGGCAAACTATGGCAGAGATGGGGTCAGAATAATTTTATAAAAGAACACTCTTTTATCCCATTACAAATTTAATACAGAATTTAGGTCTCTAGGTACAATGAAGACAACAGGGGCTACATCCAAGAGCTGTCACCTAGGGAAGAGGTGTCCAGCACAGCAAACCTAGATGTCAGAAAATAGCTAAATGATGCTATTTAACTAAACAATACCCAAATCTCAGCATTTCAAAATAGAATGCTGTGTATGTGTATGTGATATATATATATGATATAACTATATTGGATTAGAACTAACTAATGTTAGTTCTAATACCAACATTAGAATCCAATCTTTATATCAGGGCCATCTTCGGGCAAGTGGAGAAAGTGGGTGCTCAGTAAATACTTGTTGAATGAATTCTCTAGGGTCTAAGCCTAATGAGGGTTCTGTCTTTAATTCTCTGCCTCTCATATTTTTACTACATATTTTTATCTACCTCCTCCCAAATCCACCCTAGTTGTATCTTACCATAGGATATAGAAGAATCACAGTTTTAAATTCCTGCAGCTCTTCATTCAAGTCCACCTCCTTTCCGAGCCCAAGGTCTTCTCTGAAAAACATAAATAATGCTCAGGACTGTTAATAAAATGTGAATTGTTTGAGGTATCAGGCGCCCTTCGAACCCATGGTCCAACATTTTTAAATGCCTCGTGTGGTTTTTAACTCACTCTGCCTTGAATTGCGTTACTTCTCTGTTAATAGAAGACAGAGTTAGGTTCAACTCTCTGTGATCTCCTTCCTCTAGGGTTGTACTTAGTATTTATTGAGTACTCATATGGTTGAGTAGATGAAGGGAGGATGGATGGAAAGGTGGGAGATGGGTGGGTGGGTGGGTGGGTGGATGGATGGATGGATGGATGGATGAATATACACAGTTGGGTGGAATTATTTGTGTGTTTTTTACTTTTATGTCATTGCAACAGGCCAAAGCAGAGGTCCTCCACAACAACAGAGTTAGAGGTCACCAAGGCAAGGATAGACTTTGACACACACAGCCAGTTTATTCAATACTGCAAACGAGTAAAAATGATAAAGTTTCCCCAAAGTCCAGAAATCCAGATGGATGTCTGCCCCCGGCCAAATACACATGATATATTATTCTTAATAAAGCCAGGCTAGTGTCCTCAAATTATCCAAGGAATACATTTGCCCACCCACAGCGGTGGGGGAAGCGATTACTTATTAATAAAGCAATAGCTAAATCTAATTATATCCCCATCAGAGCCAGCTGGTAATAAAACCGGGCTGGTCTTCTAGAGCTTGGTGGCCTCCCTGACCTCAAATCAAAGTTTAAACCATCCTTCAGCTTCTAGTACATTCCCAGCACACCTACCAATTACGAGCACCCCGGTGCCGCTGTCTGCCAGGGGTCAGAGGTCACTGCCTGCAATAGATAGCTGGGAGCTGGAAGGGGGCTTTAGAAATCTCATTAGCCTGTTAACCATACATTTATCTGACAAGATAAAAGAGACTAGGTGACCAAGCTATCATTAAAGATTAATAGAAAGTATAAAAAATTCAGCTGCAACCAGCATCGCTGTTTAGAGCTTGTGATCGGCATGACAGGGATATTAATCAGGAAGCCAAAAAGATTTAGGTCTTTGCTCTTGCTAGTTTCTATTTTTATTTTCAGTTTTTTTTTTTTTCCTTCTTTGCTCTGTCTCAAGTCGTTACCCCATCTCCCACCATCCCAACCTGGAGGTCAGAGGAGACGCCGGCTAATTGGCTCTTCTGGTTTTGAATTTCAACCCACTGGGCCAATTATACCATTGCCAAGACTCATAGTGTGTGGCAGTGGGACACTCACTGGGCTTCCACACTTCCTCCAGCACCGGGCCAGCTCATCAACAGGGGAAATCGATAGGATTTTGATTTAATTCAGTCCTATAAGGCGCACCCAAGCCCCAGGATGATTCCTCCTCATTCGCAATTCTATTTCAGTTTAACATGAAAGATTTCCAGCCCACGCCTATCGAGGCATCAGAGGGCAGGATCTGTTTAAAGGCTTCAGGATTCTTTTTACTCTTTCTGGTACCATCTCTCATCGCCCACCCACTCCTGCCGCCCAGCGTCTCCTCCACATCCCCCTTTGCCTTTTTGATCAATCAATGTCCATTCCTAGGCTGCCACGGAAGGCGCGTGCCTAGATGAAAACTCTGCAGTTTCCCTCTAGCCCTTGAGGCTGAAAAGATGAGGCTTTGGGAGGCAGAGGCTGCCCAGAGCCAGTGTGCAGCCTGCCTCAGTCCTGCAGGACTCTCTGCCTGCCCACAAGTGTCTGTGGCCCTTTCTTGCCTGAGACCAGAGGGCCTCAGGACTCAGCCCTAGGATGCCCATCAGACTCGCTGGACTCCCCACCACGAGCTGGATGACCTCAGGAACTACAGCTGGCCTGGCTGAGTCTGCTTCCTTGGCTGGAATATGGGGACACCTCCTCCTCTTGGGGCTGCTTGAAGATCGGATGGAACCCTTGAGTACAATCTCTCCTATTGTGACTGCTTCCTGGCTCACTCTTGCTTCCTCCCTGTTCCATTAAAGTTAATCCGATAAATCAATTAAGGGTAAAATGCAATTGGCTGACCTCTGGTTCACTGCTAGAGTTCAAGGACATTTTATTCCTCTGTGCAGCATTAAAACTCCCTCCCATCCAGCACTACCCCCACCAACACACACACAGGGAGTTCTGAGAACTGCCTGATGGCCTCGTCTTCCAGATAAGGTGCGCTATTCATGTCTGCACCAGCATGGTCCAGCGCATGCTCCAGGAAATGCTCTGTCATTGCTTGGTGAATGATAAAACCAATGCCTAGCGAAGGGAGAAATCCAAACCTCTGGCGGGAGGGAAACCGAGGGTCAAAGGGCAAGTGGGCAAGCCAGACATGGGCTAGACCCACAACAGGAAGCCAAGGGAGGCGAACAGAAAGAAGAATGAGAAAGAGAAGGTACAGGTTAGGAAGACAAATGCACCGTAGGTCAGGAGAGTGGTTCAGGCCGTGCACTGAGCAAGGTCTTCCAGCCCTTTAAAACCCTGCGGCTGTAGCTCTGTGGATGAGGACTGGACCTGACAGCTTGAGGGTTGGGCAGCTCTGGGGAGTAGGGAAGTGACACTGCTAGCTGCCAGCCGGAGCCAGAGCCTGGGTCCCTCCCAAATCAGGCCCGGTTGCACTAGGTGATGCAAAGAAAGTCCCAGTCTTTTCTTCACATCTCTCCTGAGGCCTCTCACTGCTAACATCTACACACCCATCTGCAAAAGCATGGTGCCTTCTACTCAAAGCAGTGTGTGTCCCATTATTTACTAGATGTGCATCTAAGTCATAATTGCATTTAGGTATTTTTCCCCAGAAATAATTTTCCTTTAAGCAACAGTGCCCATTGTTTGAAGACTGAACATTTGGGAAACAAACGAAGAATGAGAAAAGGAGAGCCAGGCATGAATGTGTATATTTGTAATCCCAGCACTCAGGCGGCTGAGGCAGGAGGATTTCAGTGAGTTTGAGGCCAGCCAGGGCTACGTAGTGAGTTCAAAGCCAGCTTGAACTTCATGACAGACAGAAAGAAAGAAAGGAAGAAAGAAAGGAAGGAAGAAAGAAAGAAAGAAAGAAGATAGGAAGGAAGGAAGGAAGGAAGGAAGGAAGGAAGGAAGGAAGGAAGGAAGGAAGGAAGAGAAAGCCCATAATAGTGGTGCAGGTCTTGCAGACAGACACAGGATCAGCGACCTCACGACATATTTGAGGGTTCTGGGACTAAGACCGTTACGTATGTGTCTGCATGTGAACACCTGTGGGTGTGTGTGCAGGCACGTGTGCATCCATGGAGCACGCATCTATGCTGTGTGAGGCACAGAAGGAGGAACAGGAAGAGGAGGAAGCAAAGGGGTAAGGCCTCCCTGTTGCAGGAGCTTTGGGCATCGCCTTATTTCTGCTTCAGATCTTCTTGTCTTTGTTTAACAACCAGAAAAATTGCTGTTAAAAGTAAAGTAAAAGAACTTTCTCCACATTATCCTGCCCGGAAAGTGCCAGGGTGGGGACACCACGGCTCATAGCCACTTCAGGCATCTGAGCTAATGGACAGGAGACAGGAGAATGCCGGGTAGACTCCCACCCACTAACACGCTCAGGTCTCCCTCAGATTCTTTCCTCACTTGGCCTGTTGTGTGCTGAGCCTCTACTAGGCTGGATGTGGTGGGAGATTTCGCATGTATATCCAGTTCAACGCTCACCCAGCTGCAGGAGCAAATTTATTATTCCCACTGCAAAGATAAAAAGAAAAAAGGAAGCACAGGGGGATTAAGTAACTCTCTCTGCGGAGCTATAATTCAACTGTGGCTTTGTTAGGCTCCAACGGACTTTTCATCATAACCGAATTTGAGTCTTGAGGATTCAGTCTATGTACATCGGAAAACCATTCCTTCGAAATCCAGCATTGCCACATGATGGTCGGTGGGTCAAGACCAGCAAAGAGTCTACTCCACCGACACCCAGATTCTCTCCATCTATCTTCCTACTCCGCCACCTTCAGGTCTTGTGGCTGCTGCTAACCCCAACATTAACGCTAATCCTAACCCTAACCCTAACCCCTACCCTAACCCTAACCCTAACCCTAACCCTAACCCTAACCCTAACCCTAACCCTAACCCTAACCCTAACCC
>PVLD010013053.1:0-57615 GCA_004027595.1 Dinomys branickii | reverse complement strand
ACATGCCTGTATTTGTTTATCTGAGTAACCAATCTGAACATATCAGTATGTAATACAACTACCATTGTTAATTTCCTATCACGTTTTCTGAAAATATATATTGCTTGTATTGTTTTTGTGTTATTTTGTAAATGTCTGTGTCTGTTAATATGTTTTCTTTTATCTTTAAAATAAAAAAAGAACTTAAAAAAAAAAAAAAAAAAAGAACCACTTTGTGTCCTCTCTGGCAACCTCACTGCTTCTTGACTAACTTTTTATTTGCTATCTGAGTACAAGGTTTTCTTACTTCTCTTTCCCGCCCTTTCACTTTGCCTTCCTTCCCTTCCTCTTCCTTCTTTCTCTTCTTTCACTCTCTTTTTATTTGCTTTTCTCTTTTCTTTCTTTCTATTTCCCTAACACACTTAGAAAAGTACGTCAAGAGCCATGTAGCACTGAGCCACAGGAAATTAGCATGTACCTTGAAGCAAGCTCCAGATGCTATATCCTTGGCCAGGAGCCAAAGGACAAGAACTACAGTGTTTTAAAGTCATCTCTATTATGTGTATCTCTTGCCCGTGGTATCCATTCATAAGCTAGTCACCAGTTTTGTAAGAAAATGAGGAAGCAAATGTCACAAATTCTTGCTCCAACACTGCCAAGTCTTTCAGTGAGATGGGTTTTTTTTTTTGCCTTGAATACCAGACTCACTCATGCTTCTTCCCACATAAAGTTACTACTTTTGACTTGAGTTCCTTTTAAAATGAAAGCAGTATTTTAAGTATTGATGGTTAACAAAAACTTACTTCAGATACCAAAATAAAGCAATAACCAACAAACTGTTATTCACAAGTTCTGTGGAAAATATAGATGATACATTAAGAAAACTCTGCATCTGCCATTTCACACTCTCAAGATGTTACCACCCCCCTATTTTTTACAAGGATAATGCCACTGGCTCTTAAGAAAGATTCTGATGAAAAGAATCTCAGCAATATACAGAACACATAGATGTCTTGCACTCATAAAAGCTATTTATTCCTACTTCTCTATTCCACGGGCCATCAGAGGAGGCCAGAATCGCAGAAGAACATAATTGTATTCCCAGAATTCTCTACTATCTGAAATCTAACCAGTATCTGATTTCTCTACCTCCTGTTCACTGCAAACAAGAAAGTGTAGTTGTAAAATATAATTAAATCCCCCAGGACAGCAGAAAAGATTGAACTGATATAAACAACAACAACAAAAAAGTAACAGAATCATGGCACTCAAGGAACAGGTACCTTCACATCTCCCACCAGCGGGCATAGACCTTTAAAATTCTTCTGTTGGGAGGTACTTGGCCTCGATGCAGAAGAGGGATCATACGTCTGGTCCGGCAATGACTACGCAGGAAATGGGATAGGAGAGAAAGAAGGACGGGGAGAGGAAGAGAGGAAACGGTGGCTGCTAGGAGATTAATAGTGTTGGATCAACACAGGCTGTACGCTATCGCTCTGACATACTCAGTATCCCCACTGCACTAGCCTTTTGATGAAGAAATTATATTTTCTCTAGTGTTAGTTATGGGTGAACATGATTATGAGGTTTTATTAGTATAGCCATCATGAGCTGCATGCTCTGAAGAGTAGAAAGCTGAGCCATGTTAACGTTAGACCTGGTCTCCCAGAAGCCTGTCACCAATGAAGCCAGGTGAGATAGAGGGCAGTGGCTCTGATCAGGAGGGAGGATTGACCTGCAGCATTTCCTCCGAGCCTGGGAAGCCAGCAAGAACCATTCACCAGCCAATCTTATCAATTTAGTAAGCAAAACTCCTGAACCTGGAGTTCGCAAAAAGTGTTCTATGCTCTGTAGGAAGCCAGGGAAGTAAGAATTTCTTTGGCTGCTAGAGACAAAAACTGGAATTCATAAACAGAACAGACTATAAGTTTCAGTTCTCTCAGTGAAGGTTAGCGTGGATGACCAGGAAGTGATGAAACTCTTGTTTTAATCTCCATAGTGTTCATGAAGCATCACACAAAACGTCTGACAAATTATGCACTTCAGCAAGTAAACTTCTTGTTCTGTATGTAATGGATACTGTCTTGAACCCAGTGTTTATTTGATTCTATTATTTTGCTCTTTCTAGAGTCACCTGAAAACTATACTCCTCATATTCTGTCAACTCCAAGGTTGTGGATTCTGTTTATTTTCTGTCAAACAGATTCACTCCTGTGAGATTTTGAAAATACTGAGGTGGCAGGTGCTTCATCCATCTTCCTTCAGCTCTGAAGCCCAAAAGCTGGCTGTGGACAGTGGGCGGTTTTGCACCCATAGTGACCAACACAAGGGCTTCTGAGGATTTCCTTCTCTGGTCATCAGCCAACCTTCCTGACTTTCTGGGGCAGAACTGCATCAGCATCCTGAGGCAAGCTGTGGCTTACAATGTCTTCTTAGCCTTCCCAACATTGTTCTACTCTAAATCCTCTCTCTCAGTCTCTTCCTGCTACAGATATTTGGAGTAACATGTGTGTTACTGAGTGATCTACTCCGAATCTCACCTCCCAGACGCTAAGCAAAGAAACAAATGCCTATGTTTCAATTCCCAAACTGCATTTTCAGGGAGGAAAATGCAACGACCCAAATAACATGGATGCTCCACATCAGAAATAGTCCATTTGACCAGACCAAGATGCTGACTAAAAGGAAAGACATCTACAGAAACCTGCTGCATTTAGGATATGGATGCTCATGCTATCACACATTGATAATTAAATGAGTATACCTCTACAAAATTTTAACAGTTAGGTAACATCCTATTGTATCCCATGCCAAACAAATTCATTGTGCACCTCTACCATGCACAAGCATTGGACAACATGGGAAAGAGCAAATTTTGACCTTCAACTTTGCCATAAACACAACATCACAAGAAAACATTAGTAATCACCTTCAACTCATTGTTACTGTTGGGCTACAAAAATAATCTATCATATGATGTTACCAAATCTTCTCTCACTGAGAAAGATAAAAAACAGTTTAATCAGTGGGACCTAGGTCCTTAACTTTAACCATCTGCTTCACAACACAGAATTTTTGAAAACTAAATACAATAAGAATACATACCAAGCATATAGGAAGCCAACCAAAGAAGTGCACAAAATTCTGGCTTCTGGTGCAGCAAGCATGGGGGATAGAAAGAGGACAAACAAGCCCCACTTTGAGGACAGGAAGATGATGGTATTATAAGAGGATTATTGTTGAGGCATATGCCGTTGATGCTAAGTATCCCTTTGCCTCTTAACAAGATACTTTGATTCAGTTCTCTGCCACACTCTGCATCAGCCAATCAAATTAATCAGGCCATTCACCAAGTAGCAGTGAGAACCTAATGTAAGAGGAGTGTTATGGTTGATACATTGTGTCAACTTGGGGAGTCTAGAAGCTTAACTAAGTAACTACATCAGAGCAGTTCTACCTCCTGGGGTACTAAGGACATGTCCTTCCTGCTCTAGGACCTTGTTCATTGTGTCAGTGTGAGAAGTTTAGAAACTTAACTATGTGATTCAGCAGGGAGCCAGGGTGCTTACTTTGTATTCATCCTAAGCCTGTGCAAGAGGAGGGCATGGAGATTATGTGTGTGCTACACGCCCCCTGGGTGGGAGCAGCCTGCTTACATTATAAGGGAGGGAAAGAGGCTTGCTTTTCTCTGCCACCCCTTGTGCTCTTGTTGCTTTGCTGTTCTGCCACCATGAACATCTGCCATCTGCCTGTCACTCTGCCTCAGAGCCAGCTGAGTATGGACTGAAACCTCCACAGACTGTGAGCTAAATACACCTTTCCTTCCTTCATTTTAGACGTTGGGTATTTTGTCTCAGCAAGGAGAGAAAAACAATTGAGACAAGGAGTCCTTACCATAGCCTCAGCCATGCTGCTAGAACCTGTAGACCATTGAGTGGAGCACCACACTGAGAATAAGGGTGGGAGATTGGGGTTTAGCAACACTATGTTTTTAAAAAATTAAACATTGACAGCATCTCTCACAGAGATGAATCAGAATCTGTCTTTTAACAAGATCCTGGGTGAATCATCCACAAATTAAATTTTGGATCCACAATTCGCTGGTAATTACCCACTGCACTCTCAAAAGAACTAAAGAAAGAGAGTAATATTCTTGGCTTTGTAATAGAAAAATGCGCTTCTAGTCAGGAGAGAGAATACTTGAAAAATAAATAGAAATATATGCCAAGGATATAGGAAGCGAACCCTCCAAAATTAATAAGCTCAAACCCTGGGCTGAGGATCTTGCTTTATGGAACAGTGTGATCAAGATTATCAATCTCGCATTTTATAGTTAAATAGCCTTGAAATGTGCCCTATGAGAGTGAACAACATTATCATGCTATGAGCCAATTCAGATATACTTTAATTAAATAATGCATGAGGTCGTGGAGCGTGACTGGCAGCGTGATTTAGAACAGTATTAACGACATCTTTTACCATGACCATCCCTGTTGTGATCTGACGCTGGAGCCGGTAAACCCTAGGACAGGTTCTGGCATTACAGATTTATCCTGCAGACAAGGGAATTGAATTCTCTCTCCTTCTCCAAAGCTGCAGTAACCCAGCCCTTCTTTCTATTTTTAATCCTTTGCTGATTCTGGAGGTTTTGTATCTGGTAATTTGTTGCCAAACAGTTGTTCTCCTTGCAGCTGCCAAACAGACCGGCATTTGCAGCCTCGAGTTATGTTCCATACTGGCTCTCTCCCAAGTGTCATCCCCTGCAAGGCTTTCTTTTCCACTGATGCATTAGGGTCTTTGAAGGAGAACATGAAATTAAATGGAAAATGACATTCATGAGAAAAGATGTTCCTTTCCAATAACTGAGACACTGTACCCATCTGTCACTGCTTCCTGGTCGGTGTGTCTCACGGTATTCCACAAATCCCCAGAAGCTCGATATAAATGTGATCTGTGGAGAATTTTCATACATGGAAACAAATTATGCACAGGAAACATTTAGGCCATTCTGCCTAGATTAATCGAGGCCCTCCTACAGAGGAGTGTGTGTCAGGAGACTGTGACACCAAGCTGCTTTCTATCGAGTTCACTCATCCCTAAAATTATTATATAAAACATTTCAGACAAGTTCTCAAAAGGCACAATTTTAAATTAATATGATGATTTTTGTCAAGTATAAAATGAATTTAAAACTTTAATATTTACAGAAAAATATACTACTTCTGAAGGTATACAAAGTGAGAAAGAATGGATACATAAGAATGGATGATTAGATGGATGGATGGACAGAAGGATATCAGAAGGAATGTGTTAACTCATTTACACCAAAGATTGCAATTTTTGTGCTTTTGCACAAAATTTATATACGTTACCTAGAAAAAATTTAAGGAACAAGAATTTAAAGAGAAAAACATTTATTGCATTCCATTGTGAGGGGCGTTCCAAAAATGGAACGCTAGGTGTTGAAGGGTTAAATTCCTAGTAGAGAACTTAGAAATACTAAAGGTGCTAGTGATAAGATGAGATGCAGAAAAGTGAGAAATTCTGTGTTCAAGGTATTTAAAATTTGTTTCAGGAATAAACATGTGAGTTCCATAAAATTAAATTTAGATACAATGGGAAATATGTGACAGGCATAAAGAGATAAGGATCAGCATAGCTGCTGAGATGACATGACTGAGGACCGAAGAACAATTGTTCATTTTGAATTGAGGAAGTGGTAGCTGAAGATTTAAAGGAAGCCACACACACACACACACACACACACACACACACACACACACACACACAGTGATGAAGTGGGAAATAAAACCAGGATTTCTAACCATTCATTAATTCAGTCAGCAAACAATCATTAATCCCTTTCCCTAGAAGAAAGATCAAGACAGATCCAGGTCACTCCACCTCTATTCTTCAAGCACTTATGTTATTTCTGCTGGGGAAAATATACTCCTGCACTGATGAATGAAAGGAACATACAATTCCACCAACTACCCTTCCTGGCTATTTTAAGCAGAAGCTGTAGAGAAAATGCCAGTGAGTTGGGTCACAGTGTGATTCAGCAAAGACTTTAAAAGTCATTCCTTGTGTTCTCAAACTGTCCTTCTACCAAAACTACCAAAGGCTAATTTCTTAGATAGCCTAGGTTAGGGTTATTGTTTTGTTTCTATACTTAGATGCGATTACAATATATATTTTATAAGTAAAATATGCATTGTCATCAGAATACAATGAATGTTTAAATTCCTTTTTAAAGATTACGACAGTAAGACACATTGCAGTTAATCTCCCTCAAATATCCACCCTCACTTTGAACACATGTACTCTAATGTTCTTGTCACTTCTTGAAGCAGTTCTGGAAGTCTTTTCTTGAGTGTCTCTGGTGTTGACTTCATGCCCATCGTCATATCCTAATACTGTCACATTCATGTTGCCACTGGTGAAGAACCAGAAGTCATCTGGTTCCAAAGCCAGTGAGTAAGGCAGATGAGGACATCCCATAATATTTTTATGTGCAGCCTCCACTGGACAGCACTCAACAGCAGCATTCTCTGATATTTTTATCATACATCATAGAGATGTGAAAGAGGACTTGCAGAGCGGCTTCCGAACATGGTAACAGCAATGAGACAAGTGTGTCTAAGGTAAGGGAAGGGAATATTTTGAAGGGATTAATGGCAAAGTGTCTTTTACTCCAATATTTTTTAACTTAAACGTTCTTGCTATATTTTGATCACACCTTGTATGTAGTCTACAATTAAATATTTTTAGAAGTGGACAAAAGCAAATATTTATAAAAGAGGATAGGCTAAAAAATCATTGTGATATGATAAATAATTCACCCATAAAAATGATTGTACCTTAATCCCCAGTAACTATGAACTGGTACTTTACATTGTTAAAAGCTTTGCAGATGTGGTTGTGAAAGGTTTTAAGGTACCTGAGATGACCTTGTCGGTCCCAACGTAATCACAAGGATCCTTAAGATGCAGGGAGCAGGAGAACTGGGGAGGCGATGTGATGCTGGGGAAGTGATGTGATGCTGGAAGCAGAAGGTAGAAAAAGAGAATGATTGGGAGATGCCCTGCTGCTGGCTTTCATTGTGAAGGAAAAGGCCAAAAGCCAAGGACAACATGTTGTCATTACAAGCTGGAAAGCCAAAGAAATAGATTCTTCCTTGAAACTTCCAGACAAAATGCAGCCCTGCTGACACGTTCGGATTTCAACCTTGCAGAACTGTAAGATGATAATGTGTGCTGAGACCTTGAATGTGCAGTAATTTGTTACAATAGTTAATAGAAAACTAATACAAGTACATAAGGAGGTATGTGTATGACATCATCTGCTGAAACTAAAATTTTAAAATTACAATGAGAAGATAACATACTTACACCAGACTCACTGAAAATGATGTGATCAATAAAAAAAAATGGAAACCAGAAAAATCAGGGAGATTATGGAGCAACATGAATGCTCTTATTCTGCCGGTGGAAGAATACACTGGCACAATTTCCATGGTTAATTGTTACTTTCATGGCTCCCACTTACTCTCCCATTCCTTCTAGTTGTGGCTATAATGACTTGATCAGGTCATCAGCAAATGTAAACAGAACACAAGCTGAATAAGTTCTGGAATCTAAGAACTGTCTTGCAATCAGCCCTTCATCATGCGAGATTCTGGGTCTATGGAAGACCACCAGGCGACGGGGTCAGGCATCCATCCGAGTTAGTTTAGCTGAGCTTCTTCCCTGTCACTTTTCCTAGTGTAGGTACAAAAGTAGCAGAACACACAGCCTTCTCAGAAGAAAGAAAAGTATCATCTCAAGCTACTACTAACCCCAGAAAACTGGTTGGTACTTGAGAGTCCTCTAAAGCTAAGACAAGAGAAGCACCAGTCACACCCCAAATAAGGGTGCAGTAGAAAGAGAAGGAGCTGGCAAAAATATTTTCCCACACTGTCAGTTGTTTCTTTACTCAATTGATGATTTATTTTTCTGTGCAAAAGCTCCATAATAAGATGAGATCCTATTTGTTGATTCTTCGTAATATTTCCCTTGTGGCCTGTGTTGTATTCACAAAATCTTTGCCTCCACCTATGTCTTCAAGAGTTCTACCTATTCTAGGCTGAAGATTTATTGTTTCCATTTTGATATTTAGATCTTTGATTCATTTTGATTTTAGTTTAGCATGTGGTGAAAGATATGAGTCTAATTGTTGTCTTTGTCTTTGGAAAGCCAGTTTTCCAGCATCAGTTGTTGAAGAGGCTATCTTTCTTCTAGTCAACCCCCACCCTGAATTTAGAGACCCAGTCCAAACATGGGCGCCTGAAATAAATAGACACTTCTTAGATGAAGAAGTAGAAACAGAAGGAGCAGTTGGAGGCCCAGATTTGCTTTGTAACCCATAATCTGGCAAACTTCCTACTTCCTTTGCACTTTGAACAAGCACCAGGACCCTGGTGTACAGGTCTTAAATTGCAAAAAAAGGGATTCGAGGAAAATCTCCATACTCAAGAGCAAGACCCCATGTATCAAACATTGTGAGATTGTGAGTTTTAGACTTCCCAGTCCTGTTGGCAGACATATCAAGCCACGTTCCAAGCAGCTGGGAGTCCTTTTTGAAATAGCTGGGTTGGGTCACTATACACAGAGAGCCATGAAAGGGTAAGGTCCATGCTATCCCTACCCCTAGCTTTCTGAAAGTTTTTAAGTAAATTTCTCAAAAGTATGAGATAGAAAACACCACCAGGTGCTAAGGTAAGTCTCCTACTGTAACAGAGACAAAGCCAAACTAAGGGAAAGAAGGAAAACTGTTTGGGGCAGATTTTCTTTTAAAGGTTTACCACTGATATCCTCAAAGAGATTTGAGGCGACATTTTATTAATGAAACAAGAACAAGAGAATATAAGAAGACAGTATTCTGAGGACGTAAACTTTTACTGAATTATTATGGTGACAGAAATATAAAATTTAAGAAAGAAAGTTTTGAAAATAAAGAGATATTCCATGAAGGTAGAAAACAACAGCAGCACCACAAAGGACAGAGCAATAGCAGAATAAAGAAGCAAAACCAATTAGATAATCCACCCAGGAGGTCCAAATTCACATAAAACAATTTCCAGAAAGTTACATGGAGAAACTAAGTGGAAGAAATTTTTAGAGAAATCATTCAACAACTTTCCCTAAAGTGACATGAATTTTCAGACTGAGTGCATTCACCAAACCCAGCACAAGACATAAACCACACCACCCAGGCAATCTAAGAAGAACATTTCCACATATGCGGTGGGTCAGGACTTCAACCTTGAAAGAGATTGAAAATCAACATGGCATCAAGCTTCTCAAAAGAAGCATTGAAAAGAGAAGATGATGAAGAAATTAACTGAGGTATCTGAAGAACATGTTTTTCCATTATGGGATTCTATACTAAATGTAATCATATTTGTTAAAATGTGCAGGTGAATCTTGTGATTTTAGTTTTTGCTGAGGTAGTGCTTGAGAGTCAAAGATAACTACCTACCTTGTGTTATCAGTTAACAGACCTAGTAAAAACCTTGCCAGAAAACAATTTAAAAGAATTTTCACATATGTTCCCTGAGATATGCACTCTGATCCTAATATAATTTAAGCTATAATGAATGCTTCAGTGATAATAGTGATACAATTTTGGACTAAAAAGAACAATGATATACAAAATTGTATATCAGAATTGTATATCAAATTGCCATACCCCATGATAAATTACTCATATAGGCTATTACATAGATTGAATTTATAATTAGAAGAAATGTTCAAGTGAGACTTTTTCATGAAAGATTGCATTTATGAACAATATTTAGCAACTACACAGACCACCTGTCTTGGTTACTTTTCTCTCATCGCTGGGACAAGGTATCTGACACCCAAAATTAAAGAAGGGAAGGCTTATTTAGCTCACAGTTTGTGGAGGCTTCAGTCCATACTCAGCTGGCTCCAGGGCAGTGTGGCCCATGGCAGAGGGCAAAGTTCATGGTGACAGAAGACAGCAAATGCAACAAAAGCTAAAAGGGAGGAGCAGAGAGAGCAGCCTCTTTCCTTCCCTTATATTGTATGCAGGCTACCTGTCCCATGACAGGTGCAGCACTCACATGCACAATCCCAGCACTGGACCATAAATCAATCATCAACTCTAGAAGCCCATTCCATGACTGAGGCTTTGGGGGGACATCTAGACACAAATCATAATACTTCTTCTTGAAGTTCTATACATCTCTTCTCAGTAAGCAATTTCAAGAGGTGGTGGCTATCTATCATACAATGTGACAATGTAGGTTTTCCTTATCATATTGTTACACACACACACACACACACACACACACACACACACACATATATGTATATACACACACTTTTAGTGTTAAAGTGTTACAGTGAAAGACATGAGTTAAATACAACAGTTTGGTGGTATTTTTAAGTTACTACCTTGAAATACTCTAGAGGGAACAAACTTATTTCATTTTTTTTTCTTGTTATCACTCAAAATCCTCAGTGTAGTTCAGTGCAAGCAGAAAGTTCTCAGTAAGTATAAAGCAAATTTCAAGACTCAATATTATACATCTGGAAAAGTGCAATGATAGATAATGTGCTAGAAGGTTAAGTAGGGTGGATTTATTTAACTTTCCATTCAGTAAACAGTTTTAAAACAATTTCTACTGTGGTGCGATTGTATTGCACAATCGCACAATACAA
Organism: Dinomys branickii; assembly: GCA_004027595.1. NCBI lineage: Eukaryota > Metazoa > Chordata > Mammalia > Rodentia > Dinomyidae > Dinomys > Dinomys branickii. Next base: position 46,909 of record PVLD010013053.1, on the reverse strand, counting down.
TACAATACAATGCAAAGTTGCAAGGTCCTGCCAGGTTTGGAGAAAAGTCTAGGCAATCTGTTAAAATTTGCCAACTCTGCAATAAACAAAATGCAGTGAACAGAGTACATTCATTCTCTCCCTCCCCTCTCTTGGTCCCTCTCTTTTCCTTGCCTTCTTCTCTTTCTCTTTCCCTCCTTTTCTCTGTTCCTCTCTCCCTCTCCCTCTCTATCTGTACCTCGTAATGATGTCTTTAAAAAAGAAAAAGGATTTAAAGTTGCCACTATAGTCCTTTGTAATCTGACATCAAAATTTTATGTTCTCATTCACTTCATACCAGCTTGAAATGTGGCTGCTATCAAGGGAACATCACATGTCTCTCTGCGTGGAAAACTGAGCATGTCTCCTTTAGGATACATCCCAAAGTTCTCCCACCTAAAAGTTACTTTTTATTATTAATATGGAGTTTCTGGTTCCTGATCCCACGGTAGGATTGGCAAACCATAAGGCAGCGTGTTCTCTTGCCCTGAATATCTTCCTCGGCGCGGCAATCTTCCTGCCACTGTTTTCCTTTCCGTTTCATTCTTGAGGACACAGCATTGAGCTCGAAAATAGTATTACTGCTTATATTAGTTCTCTTCTAGCTTCCAGAAACATCCACCCTACAAGTTTTTGAGGCAGCTTAGAAAATGTGACGAGAAAGTGGAGAAAAACTAAACCTATGCCAGGGTCAGGTCTTACCATGTTGCAGGTGCTAAGCGAGATACTTTGTAATGTGTTTAATTCCTATTCTCTCACACTAAGAGGATTATGATCTGACTACCATTTCATAGATAACTTGGCTGTGACTCAGAATTTAAATGCTTTCCCCAATGCAAATCGGGTATTATTCAGCTTTCCTTCATTATGAGAAATACCAGAGGTAACAAACTTACAAAGAGAAAAGGTCTGTTCTGGCTCATGGTTTTAGAGACTTAAATCCATGCATGGTTTCTGCTGCTGTTTTGGCGATGTGGCCACACACCATGGTAAGAGGACATGGGACATAATAAAAGAGCTCGCTTCACACAGGGGGGAGACAGACAGAAAAGGAGAAGACTGCCTAAATACAGAGCAAAATAATAATTAATTTACTGATTTCAATTCCTTTGGAGCTTTCAGGAAACTAATGACATAAATAATTATAAAGTCATAATCTGATGCTATTTAACCCATTCTGTGCACTCTCAGAAACGGGAAATAATTACATTATTCAACCCTATTCATCTTTTCTGCTTTCAAGAAAAAAAAATAAGGTGTTTCATTAATTCCATATTTCCACTTTTCCTTTTCTTCCATTTTACTCTACTGTATGCTTTGGGAGACTGAAATTCCCACAGTATAATTCCCAAGCTTTCTGATCTTTGACCACCAGTTGGGGAGAGAATAACAGAGAGGTCTTGGGACAGAATGGATGCTAAAGGGAAAAACCAGGGTGTCTTTGTCCCTGTCCCTTCCCTGCCTGATGGTTTGGCAGCGGGTGCATTCTTTAATCTGCAGCTCCAGTCATGTGACCCCCTGGCCTCTGCTGCCGCATCCTCACTGCAGTGGCAGCTTCCCCTACACAGTCCTTCAGCCTTGATGGGGGTAACAGCTTCCAGCAGTTACCAGTCCCTTGGTGATTCAATAGCACATCATTAAACTCTCTTCAATTGGCTCTCTGATTGTGACAACTGTCTCCAGCAGGAACCCCTGCCTGTTAGAGTAATGAGTACCAGAGGTATTCCCAGAGCTCACCCTCCAAGCGATAACAGTATAGGGCTGCTCATGTATTTCATCAGTGCAGAGAATTGCTCCTTGAAGGGGAAAATGAACCTTGGAAATCTGTGGCCAGCGGTGGCATTGCTCTGACTTATACCAACCATGCAGGTAGTATGAGATGAAGGTCAGGTGAAAGTCAAGGGCAGCACTAGTTACCAAACCAGCAACAGAATTCACTAAAATTACAAGCTAGGCTAACTATTCATGACTGCCCTGGGGAGTGCACAAGAAAGGAAAGGTACTTTTAAAGCATGGAATTATTAATTCAAAATAGGGCGATCACAACTTTGCAAACTTAGTCTGCTATTCACCCATGTCTGCCCTGCAGAGTTCAATGTGTAGTGTGCCAGTCTCTGACACTGAAGCAAAGCACCCGTGAAGGGAAGTAGAATCCTGACACTTGAGATGTGGAATTACGTGAAGCACACTCAAGGTTGAGAGCTCAGAATCTCCAAATCCCTCTTTCACCAACAGAAGCACAGGAATGGAAGATGCTATTAAATTTGGGCTAAATTTATTTATGGGCATGCACTCTGCTGGGATTTGGCATTTAATAAATTGACTTTAGCACTCCAACAGGGTATTAACAGCCTCTGTGACTGATTAAATTAATTCCTTCATTGGTAGCTACAGCAAAAAAAAAAAAAGGTAAAATGAAAAATTTCCATGATAAATGGTGAATGAATGGGGCCAGTGGTTTAGGGAACAGGTCTAACATCTGCAAACTACTCAACTTCCCATAACTACACTTCTTGAAGGGACCAGACATGACCATCACAGCACAGTAAGTATTTCATTATGATGTCAGCAACATTATGTCTCCAAAATTTTTCTGGATATGGCCTCAGTAATCAGATGAATGCGAGGCACCTCCTTCCCCAGTTGCCCCAGTGCTTACTCAATGGTCCCTCATCTGAAATGGCCATGGTGGCAAGGACAGAGGCTCTGCATCATCCCAACAGCATGAACATCTCTCCATACCTCATTCGGCCATCGCCAAAGCTGAGTGTCAATCTGCCAGCAGCAAAAGCTAAGCTAAAGCCCGATAAGCATCATTCCCAGATGTACCAGTCCCTAGTTTAGTGGCAGATTGATTACATGGAGCTTATTTCTTCATGTGAGGATATGACCTTTTTTCTCAAGGGAATACATAGAGTCTGGATACAGATTTTCTCCCCTGTCTACAAAGTTTCTGCTAAAACCGTAGCATTGCCTTTGCCCAAGGAACTCATTTCATGGTGATGGCAGCTCAGCAATGGGTTCATCCCCATGGCGTCCCTTGGTCTTACTTGGTGCCTTATCCGCTAGAGGCAGCTGTACTAACAGAATGGTGCAATGGCTGCTGAAGACTGATCCTCAGTGCAGTTAATTAATGGCAAGAAAGTGTAAGGCTGAGTGATTGTGCCTTAAAGGAAGCGAAGTGTCTTAAACCAGTGGCTTTTGAAGGGTACCTGAGGTCAGGGAACTAAGGGTTAAAATAAGGGTACACAAATCTCACTTGTATTACATAATCTGGTGGAATTTCTGTTTCCTGGTCCTAAAAACAGAAACTCTATGTATCTGGAGAAGGCAGTGCTGGAGGAAAAAAAGATCTTCAAATGAACACAACAATTATTGCATGGACTCCAACCGTGAGACTTTCTCCTAGGCATGTTGGGGTCTTCAAATCTTTTCTCAAATAGTTATAAGAGGTAGAGGGTTTCTCTCCACTGACTGGGGTGACTTATCCAGTCCTCCAAGGAGAGATTGGAGTGTAGCTAGATACAGGCAATCTGGTCTTTGTCTGGCATTTGGGACTCCACTGGTGCACATCATAGAATTCAAGAATAATAGCCATCATGGAAAACCACAGCACACCAAGATAGAAGGAACCACTGAAGACTCTGATTCTATGAATTTAGTCCTATGAGCTGTCAGAAAATGAAGAGAACAGGAAGTAAGGGAAGTAGGATTGTTAATATAAATAGCATGTCAGAAGCAGTGTCAATAACAACTGTGCCTCTTGTAATTTCTTTATCCTGTGTTTTGCTGCTACACTGTGCAAAGAAAACAGAAGGTGATTAAAGTTACAATGACCATCTAGGATACAGTATAAATGAAGGCACTTTTCCTAAAGGAACACAGTAGTAAATGGAAGTTTTGTGTTTCTGCTATGTTGGAACGTAAGTGTTTTGGTTTGGGTTTGTAACTTTATCTGTCTATCTGTCTGCCTGTCTGCCTGTTTGTCTGTCTGTACCAGACCCTAATTTAGTGGCAGCAAGAGAGACCGAGAAAGGGAAACTGAGCAGGTGCAGGTGTAGACCTTGGACTCCCTAAGTGTTTGGCATCCAGTTGGTTCTGACAATTTGAGGTGAGAAAAGAGAGAAGCTGGGATATTCATTTTCCTGACATCTCCCATGCCAGGCTGTGTTTTGGCTACAGCTGTCTACCTAGAGCCAGGGCTCCTGTCAAGTGACAGTACCTCTACTGCAAAAGCTCCCAGCGACCTCCAGACTAGACCCTTTCTCTTGCTGTGTGGGCCTTGGCATAGAGACAGCTCCCAGCCACGACTGCATTCTGGGTGATTCACCATCGCCCTTGCTTGCTTTCTGGCTACCTGTGCACCTGGTATCTTTGTCACACCCCCGCCAGCACACTCAGAGTGTGTCTTCTGTTTCCTGCCAGGATCCCTGCTGGAGCACAGTTGTTGTGTCTGTGCACAGCAGTTCAGCCACATACGGAGTGATTCAAGGCTTTGAAACACTCCACAGAATATTATCACAAAATATTATGCATGTAAGCTAAGAACATTTTAGGTGTTTGTATAAGAGATATGTTCACTCTTTCTTAGAGGTTTGATGGTTCTGTAAATTAGAATTCCTTTTTTGCAATGATTTCTTCCATAACAGTATTACTAATCAACTCCACAGTGCTTCCTACTAAATGAACAAAACCCTAACTCTGATGGAGTTCCTAATTTTTCAGGGAAATTTTAATAATAAACAAGTGCTGATGTTTTCGTTTCTAGGAAAGGAAGAAGACAGGTGGTGCCATGGAAATTGGAAGAGGCTATTCCAGCCTTGAGGGGCAGGACAGGTGTGAGAGGGGCTCAGGAGGCCTCCCTCACTCTTTCTCATCCGCTTTGGCACAGTGTTGATGCCCCTATGTACTCTAAGGAAATGGCTTATCTCTGGCCCCAAGACGAAAAGATGTAGGATTCTAAATTGATTATGGGTATTCCATTCCCATGACTCTGAATCATTCAGGCCTCACCATAAGACACATCATTCAGTGAGATACACATGGTGACCTACAGTGTGTCTTCCTGGAAGTGTTCTTCTCTCCCTAATTAAAAAAAGGTACACAAATGTAAATGCTCCTTATTCATGGTGTGAATGTCACTGTAAACACTTGTTACACTACAGTCACTTTCCCATTGCTGGCACAAAATTGCCTAACACACACACATAACTTAAAGAAGAAGTTTATTTTGGCTCCTGGTTTTAGTGGGTTCAGTCCATGATTATCCAGCTCCAAGTCAGAAATAACATGGTAGAAAACCATGGTGAAGGAAAGCAGCTCACCGTGTGGTGCCAGGAAAAAGAGAGAAGGGAAGCAGCTGGGAGCAAAACTATCTCCTTACAGGTCATGCCCAGTAACACACCTCTTCTAATCAGGCCCTACCTCCCAGGGGGTCAGTGTACCTAGTGATGAGCACAGCAGCCCCATGATGTAATCTTTTCCAAAAGTTCCAACCCTGAATATATGACACTCTTGGGAGACATGAAAGGTCTAAACCATACTATGCGTGAGCTTTGAAACTGCAGCAAACAACGTCCAGTCATGAGCTGACAGGAGCTGGTCGTGTGATGAAGAACAGAGTGAGGTCTTGGGTGGCACCACTGAGCTGATAAACCTGGGGTTCTTTAACTGCCTAAGCAACTCTTAGTAAGCAGAAAGCATGCATAAAGGCAAGACTTTAGAGAGGCCATCATATCTAAAATGAGACCTGAAGGCTAGAAAAGAAGACAGCAGTTGAGGAATTGGAGGGAAAGATATTCCAGGGTAAAGGAAAACAAGGATAAAGATGAGACAGCTGGAAAAGATAGGATCCCCAGGGGCTGAGTAACACCAAACTAATCGTGTACACAGAGTATGTCTACCAGATGTATGCTTAGCTTTTTCTTCATTTTCTAATATTCTCCCCTCTGATATACACTTTTGCAAGCTGTCCTCAGTGATGCTTGGAAAGCAAATATGAAAAAGTATAAAAATAAATTCCCCAAATTCCATGAATGCCTCAAGCTCAAGAAACAATTTGTTCTTTTATTTCCATTACAATTTAAAGAACTGGAATTCCAAATTTTTAGAAAAATATAATCGTCATATTCATGATTTATCTTAGACGAACATCTGAGATCAATTTGATTCCCTGAAACATAGTCCCATAGATACATCTCATTTTATTGTGATAATGTAATTTAGGCTACTGTAAATATAAATGAAATCAGGTACCTCAGCTATCCTGGTTTGTACCTCCTGGAATGGACTATTATGTAATTTTCCCTGTTGTTTGCTTTTGCAGTGCCCATAGGGTTGGCTGAGTCTATAGAGATGGCTTTACGGGAAGTCATTAAGTGTGCTTACTTCATCCTTTCATGATCTGCCGGCATTATCTCTGATAACCAATAACCATTAAGGTTTGAAACTGACTTGGGTTTATTCTTTGGGATTAGAAAGCATCTAGGTTCTTCAACAGGAAGCAGAGAGCAAGAACGGGTAGGAAGTTCTCTGAACTCTCATCTCTAAGGTTTAAACAGTTCTCTGATTCACAAGTATCAAGGGAAAAGATCATGTCGGAGTTTCTCCATCACGGATTGTGAAGCAAGCGGTATGATTTTAAAACCGTGACTTCCTGTGTTCTGGGATTTTCTTTGCTCTTCTCTCCGTTATGTTCCTCTTTATGTTGCACTTCAATAAATGCAGGAAAGGTGCTTTGCCCTCACTCTACAGTGACTCCAGGCTTCTAAAGTTCAGTACAAATCCAATACAACTCTACAGTTGCGTTGTGGGTATCTTATTTACACATTCCAGCTACATAAATACACAAACTAAGTGTTTCCATCTTGGTTACGCAGTAAAAACTTGATAAGGCACTGTTTAAATCAGGTTTGATATAAAAAGAACTATAAACACATTAGAACAGTTTTAAACAAACTGTTCCAAAATGCATGAAGGCCATATACGTGTTAAGTTGCAGCACTGCTCACCATATTCTGTAGCTAAGGCCTAGAGTCTCCCCATTAAATCTCCTATTTCCAGTGCTTTATAGCCCTTGTATAAAAATTCCATCTGAACTAAGATTAAGGATATAAGGGCCCACTGAAACATGAAAGGTATTTTGGTTTGTTTAAAGCTTTGGATTTTTTGTTTTTACAACTGATCAGTTAATATAAATCAACAAGCTACAGATTACATACACACTAGTGTTGTCTCTATATTTGTGAAAATACAAAGATTTATATACTGTTGATGCAAACATCAAGACCCTAAATAATAGCATAATGTGCTTTATTTCTATGATATTATTTCTTATGCCAAATCCCTAGTTATTAATTAGTTTGTCAGTGATTGAAAGTAGACACTGCTTTTCAAAACACTTTCCTCAGCAGTTCAGGGTATTTATTGCATATCCATTTGAGTAAATGGATACAAGGTAATGCATGCAATAGGTGCATTCTCCTACTTTTTTCCTAGTCAAATAATCAAAATCTCTAATCATTCGTGTTCTGCTGGTGCCAGATAGCAAAGCTCTTAAAAACCTGCTGGTGAAAACCACACTGAGATTTTAATTTATTTGTGAAATGCATAGCATTATTCCCTTACTTAAGGCTAGACTGGCAGGCCTCTCGTTCTTTGTGGTTTCACATGAAAAACCACCATGTCTTCCATATCCTAAAATAATTGGTGCCCTTGGTGTCCAGATTTCCAGTATCTCTACACTCTTGCCAACACATGCTTGTCTCTTGTTGTTCTGTTCATAGCTACCCTGACAAGGGGAAGGGGTTACTGTATCAATGTGGTTTATATTTGCGTTGTCCTGGTGATGGTAACATTGACTGCTTTTTCATGTAACTCTTGGTTAGTTGTGTATCTTCTTTAGGGAAATATCTATTAAATCATTTAGCCCACTTTTAGACAATATTGTATGTCTTTTGGCATTGAGTTGTAGGAATTCTTTATACATTTTGGAGATGAATCTCTTTTCAGATATATTGCATGCAAATATTTTCTCTTGTTCTCTATGTGACATTTTCAGTCAGTTGAATATTACCTTCACTGTGCAAAAGCTTGGCATAGTTGCATTTGTTTGTCTCTACTTTTGTTATCTGTGCCTTGAAAATGACATTTCTTCTCTCTCACTAATTTGAACCATTCTTACTCTTACTATTATATTTATTATGTATAAAATTATATATAATATATTAACATTTAAAATTGTATGGAGTAGGAAAAAATACTAAAGTTGTATGGGGGAGGAGAGGTAGGATTCAGGCCTCCCGATGCCTCAAGAGTTTGTAGAATGTTTCTTCTGGGTGGAATAGGCATCAGGAACAACTCAGGCAGTGTGGGAGTCACAGTGGGCACCTAGGAACAGGAACAGATGGTCTTGAGCATGAGGACTGGGTCCTGTGCATTCGAGAAAGCCCAGGGGACCAGGCATGCATGAGAAAGACACACAACAGTCCCCTCACCGGCAAGGAACTGACATTCAGCCCCAAGCTTGACTCTAGGCTCTGAACCCCCCTCCTGGATAACTAAGGGAGTGTTTGCTGATGCCAGTGGTGTGTCAGTATTTGGACATAGAAAGTGAATATTTCTCTGACCTCAGACAGCTTAGGCTTGATTTCAATGGTGGGAGTATAGACTGGTGCAACTACTATGGAAATCAGTGTGGAGATTCCTCAGGAAACCGGGCTTACAGAACCCATTTAACCCAGCTGTCCCCCTTGTGGGCACTTTTCCAGAAGAACTGACAAGATTTTATAAAACTGAGTAAGGAGAAACCTCCAAAAGTCTGACTGTGCCTGAACCCTGCTTTAGTAGCCGAACAGCAGGCACACTGGATACAGACAGAACAAAGGAAGTAGGAGAAAGCAGGCTGTTCTCTGACTGTGGGGTTATGGAGGCCTGGAGAGCCAGACACATTGGTCTTTATAAAGACAGGAGCTCAGCAGAAAGTTAAAGCTACGGAGTAATGCCTCAGTCTGTCCATAGTTCTGTAGAGGATATAAACAAGGAAACATCCTAATGTCAGGGAGCTGAGCAGGCAGAAGAGAAAGGAAAGCCTACAGACGAATCAGGGGGGAATTCTGGAGGACAGGCTGTTTGGACAGAGTGGAAGGACCTCCTGCACTTCAGAGCCTCCTTTCCAAAAATAGTTAGAAATAGGCTCCTACTTCCAGCCGAATGCCATCATGGATGTCTCCCCGGCTACCATGAAAAGTCAGCTATAATTAATTTGTGCCCTAAACTGTTCTCAACGTGTTTCCTGGGTAAAAATGTTGTCTGCATGATTAATTGATATCTCCACCAGGGCAGTCACAGTCTTGGTCATTTTTCGCACACCCCCATGTTTAGTAATGCTGAAAATAGAAAATTCAATTAATAAACTCTCATAATAAACTCTCATTACATGAATGGTTGAATCATATTTTTAAAAAAAACTGATGTTTGCCAATATTTTGTAAATGTTGACTTGCTTACTCAGTCATCCTAAGACAAGAGAATCTCTTGAAAGGGGTGTAGCTTCTATGTTGTATTTTAGGCCCATTTATCATTTTTTTTTTGTTTTGTTTTCTTTGAACATTTGAATTATAGCTATAATCTAAGACACCTAACTCTAGATCCCCATCATCTAAGGAAACATTGTTCTGCATAGTGGAGACTTGTAGGGAATGGAATTTTCCGCATGGCTGTTGTTAAACAGTCACAGTGTCATGACTGATGTTAAAATGGTATATCACACCAGCCCTAGTGCACACACACCCCATAGGGCTGTCTCCTCAAGTTCTTGTACAAGCTGCCACTGAGTGCTACTCTCTATAAATTTCCTTTGGTTTCCAAGCTGGTAAATAATTTTAGGCAACGGCAAGACTAATGTGAATGTATCTTAAAAACTGCCATGTTGATATAAACAAAATTTATTTAGCAACAGAAAATTGCATCTGTGCAATTATCTCATACGCTATGTTTTAACACAAAGGAGCTATTTTACAATTACAAACACCTGTTGACACATTTCTAACTCTGTCAGCAATGGCAGATGCTGCTACATTACTGTTCTATTCCTGAGTTTAACAGTTCTTCTTAAAGGAAGTAATATGACTTTTTAAAAACATAACCCTGAAATAAAATGCTGACTCCTATATAAAACATGTAGTCTGGAAATAACATAAATTATAATATAAGGTAAAAACTAACTAGGAGTAGTTGATCATCATAATTTTCATTTATTCCTAGAGGATTGTTTTCATGGCTTGATATGAACAAAAAGTAAAACCTTTCACATATTTTAATATGAGGAAAAATATTTTCTTTTGAGATTTACAAAGACACCTGCAAATTCTTCTTATATTATATTGAGTTTCTACAACATATCTAATATTTGTAATCCAACAAGCTGTGTGTATATATATATATATATAGATAGATAGATAGATATATTTGTCCTAAACCCAGGCCAAGGAAATGGCTTCAAGACACCTTAGCTCCTGTGTAAACTAGAAAAAGTGGGTCGCTTATGCATGGTCACTGTTGGGATCCTGTCTGTAACACAAGCACAACCACCCTTAGGCCAGCTGGGCTAAGTCTGTGAGCTCAGTGTTACCCCCAACAGTGTGCCCTGTTAGGCTTTGCTGCTAGCAGATTCCAGGAGGAGCCTGCCAGGCTGCAGAAGGGAGCAGGGCCTGCTGTTTCCTGTGACTGCCCCTGGAGAACCTGTCTACTTCCTGTTCCTGGGAACATCACCCTCCCTGGCTTCTTCACCCCGGTAGCAGCAGCTCGTATCTGTAGCAGCAACTGAATCACACTAGAGTTTTTCCAGTGTTTGCATGATGCCCTGATTTTAACAATTCAAGCAAAGCCAGCAAGAACCACCGTGTTCTGAGATTAGGGCCTGCAGCAGCTCCATCTTCTCTGTGCCTTTTGTTCAGTGACTTAGTACTTAACTGATTGTACCTAGTTAAGAACCCTTTAAATCAAACTTCCTCCATTAAAATAACTAGTGCGACTTTTGGCTCCTAACTGGACCCTGCAGGAGTAACACTAATCTCCACACGTTCTCACATCCCTGTCGTCAAGGTCATGTTTACCTTTTTGCTAGCCAGCTTCATTTACTATGGCAGAACATCTTCTTTGTGCTTGGCACTGTCTTAGGCAGTGGATACAAAAGGGTGACTGAAACACACAAGATTACACTGTAGAATAAAATTTGATTTAACAGTACGAGACACCAAATAAAGTCCAGAAGTCTTGAGAACTTTCTGGTTCTAGCCGATTAGCATACTTAGAGTGAAGCCACTAAAAATAAAGCACATTATACATGGCAGGATGGCCAGGGAATTCAAGAATCTAGCCTCTGAGGCTTTAGAGACAGTGAGAAGTGGAGAGGTTTTCTAACAAGCAACTGCTCCTGCAAAGTGCTGCTATGAATTATCCCTTCCATTCCAGGGCAGTGAATTTCTCTCCTTGATTTGCAGAAGCTGCTGCCCTGGCTTTCAGTTTAGCTCACTGAATTGACACAAAGAAGGAGACAAATTAGGAGGAGTTCTGAGAAGTTGAAAAAAAAGTCTCGGAGCTATGGAAGGGCAGCGTAATGAGGGCAGATTGCAATGACTAAATGTATTTTTATCTGGTATTCAACTAAATGCAACTGTGACATCTAAAAATAAGTGATGCAGAAAAAAGAAAAAATAATTACAGGGAAGATAATATATAATAATTAACTACTGAAAAAGAGTATGCTTTAAATAATGGCCTACAGGGAAAGCAGGAATAACTTGAGCTGATTATAGAGATTCAATTTCTCACATGGAGGTGAGAGAAGCATTATCATTTAAAGTTCACAGGCCTTCAAGAAAGGACAGACAAAACATGTAATTATTGTCTGCCGGGTAAAACGATGCAGTGGTGTTTGTCCATTTTTAATTCACAAAGTTCTATGTGTTTCTCAAGTTGCACAATCCATTTGTTTCTGTTTAAAGTACTGAGAATATTTTTGTTCATCTTGGAATTACTGGTTATTTTTCACAGGTATACAGGCACTGGTAAGTGATACACATGCATAAAGCAATTGCAAAATGGTAAAATTAAGGACTTCTGTAGGTACTGCCTTTGCTATTTAATCAACCTATAACAGTCTCACAGGAAAACAAATATATTGCTTCTAGATAGAAAGCATAATCTCTGAATATAGCACAGTTCACTGTACTGTGAAAGGTAACATGGATGTGTTCCCAGTCAAGTAACAAAAGCCAGGAGGCTATTTTGTGACCAATGGTTCTCAAATGATCAACATTTGAAGTGATCAGAAAAAGCATTCTACTCACACACTCTCACTCTTACCGATAAATGTTCTCTAAAATATTTTTCACGTTCCTGTGTATTGAACCCTTCTCCTGTTTTGAAGGGTGTATATTTAAGTTAATCAGTCTTAGTGATCCTCCTTCTAGCCACTGATTGTCTTGAGATATGAAATAGCCTTTTAGAAATACGCTTGCAGTTCTTTCTGTCATGTTCGACATGCAGGGTCCCTTCTGTTACCAGGAGAAAAGAGTCCACTTCTGGTTTGAGTTAAATATCAGGGCACTGGACTTGATTGACAACACAATTTCTCAGAGGTTTTGTACTGTGTTGGATTTTTTTGTTGTTGTTCCATGTACCCCTGCCAGATTTTGTCTATTCTTTGAAAGAGTCAAGATCTGGGGTTATACATCTTTCTTGATAACTGAAAGCTAAAACAGAAACTCTGAAGAAACAGCAAATCATAAGTACCACATGACTTTCTAATGTTTAAATTGAACACATATTTTTAAATAAAAACTATGAAGTAGTTGAGAAAATACCCTTTGGAAACAGAAGTATTCATGTAGAGCAAAAATTAAGTGAAGCTAACTGTAGAGTTATAATCATCTGAGATGAGTTATTATCATCAGAACCCTTCTAGAGACTTCTGGATAACTTACACGGGATCATTTTTGTCTGGTTAGAAGTCTCCCAGGGGCATAGTTAGCGCTCTGGTCCCACTTTAGCTGCACTGGAAGCATAAAACCTTTAAATTTATGAAGTATGAAAGCCTGCTTTCTAAGTGGTGACTTCTTTTTGACTCTGAGAATAATTTGGATGCTGTGGCTGGGTCAGCTACTCTTGTTGACCAAGCCAATGTCAATTTTTGACACTCAGAGCTCCAGTTGGAGACCCCCTGAGCTCAGTGTAGCACTGCGGGCCATGCCATGTGTAGAGCTGTATAATCTCAGGGTTATAGAAGCACTGGGTAAGGAAACTTGATGCAACACCTCTTGCAGTTTTGGGGATGCAATGCGGCCAGGAGTCCTTAACTTAATTATCAAAGCAGCACAGTGCATTTTAATTAGGAATAATAATAATATTAGCATGTATTGGGTATTTGATGCATGTCAGTCACTAAGAGGTACCCCTTTAAGATGTAATTCTCACATTTGCCATAGGAGATAGGCATGGTTAGCATTCTCCTAACATAGAAAGAAAACACAGCCACAGCCCACTGGTGAAATTCACTTTAGGTCTCACATCTAGAATATGGGAAGATTAGAATGGAGATGCCTGTATCTCAAAGATTATACCTGTAAACACCATCATATATTTATTCATAGGTGATTATATAAAGAAGAGCTGGGCAAGCACTAGGCCAATAGTCAGGGACTCAAAAGTCAATACACTTCCATCTTTCTTCCCCTGAAGGTCATAGTCTAGTAGAAGGACTTGCAGACTTTTTCATCTTTCATGAAGGTCAAAGTAGTAAATAGTTTAGTTTGATGGGGGCAATACAACCTCTGTGACAACTACTGAATATTGTCATTCTGGCACAAAATTAGCCAGAGAAAATATGTAAATGGGCATGTCTGTGCTCTAATAAAACTTTCTTTACCCAAATTGGCTGAGTACTGATTTGGTTCATCAACCTCTGATCAATCCCTGATTAGAATCTATATAATTGAGACAGAAGTCCTAATTATGGGATGTACAAGCTCTGCAGAATCACAGAGGGAGGAGTGATTTATCCTGCCTGAAATGTTTAGTGAAAGTAACAGTTGAGCAACAGATTGAAGAATTAGTAAAATAACATTCAGTTCACAAGAAGGAAAGGACATTCGGGGTAGAGAAAAGACAACAGAAGCAAAACCTCAGAAACATAGCATTTGGGAAACAGGTCATTTAGCAAGATTAACGGACAAGTGCGTGCTGAAGAAGAGTGGAAAATATAAACAGGGCTACGTGGGCTAGGAGGGGATAACAGGGGCGCAGACAGATACAGGTCTACCGCACTGCTAAGGAATTTGATTTCAGATGGCCAAAACTTGGGGAAAAAAATTAAAACCTCTTAGAAAGAAGAGCATCACTAGGTGCATTATTTAAAGAAATGGTTTTTCCAGGTTTCTCTGGGAGTTCTTCACAGGGAACATATGATAGAACTTTTATTTTAGTTTAGTTTTATTGAGACTGAGTTTCACTATGTGTTTCAGACTGCCCTCAAACTCATGAACCTCCTGCCTCAGCTGCCCAAATACTAAGACTATAGGCATGTACCACCACACTTGACTGTGAGAACATATTTTTGAAATATCTTCTTTGTGTTGAGCATATCCAAGTTCTAAAGTTTAACTCTAAGAAGTACACTGTAAGAAGAAACAATGAAAAATTCAAAGCACAATGTTGGCTTTTTAACTGGTGATGATATTTTGTTTACAATGCCCTCTAGTTGTACTTTTTAGTCCAATTAATCTTTCCCCTCTTGGATTCACACAGTGTGTAATCCTTTTCATGAATAGGACATTTGCATAATAATTTTCCTCTGCTCCAATCCCAATACAATGTTTAATAGAAATTTGCATGTATAAACTCTGTTATATCAGAGCATTTAAAATATACTTTGCACCCTTTTGGAAGGAGATGGACATCATGTTTATGTCTTATTCTCGTCACCTTCAGTGCAGCGTAAGTGGAACTCTAGTGGCTGGAGCACATGGACAAAATCACCATGGCCTGGGAGTCAGAACATGGAAGACTGCTGCAGTGCAGCCATCAAGGAGCAGTTTCACCTTGAATTTCTTAATTCCTTGCTGCAAAGACCAGATTACATGCTACCATAATGCATCAGAGTATTCAGAAAGCAAAACAGCTTTTGCTTGTACAGGATAACCGGTATGCTCAACCATACTTTCATGATGTCAGATTTATAATCTCCAACACACACATTTCAAAATAAAAATTGAGGGATTAAAATGAGAGCCCTCTATGAACTGGTGCTCTAAGAATTGGAACTTACTCATGTTTTCTAGTGAAATGGTGAGCAGGACCTAGAACAGTGTCTCTTCACATTCCTGATTCCTATTAATGTGGAACAAGCCACATAATATTTTCAGTAAAACTCACATAAAATCACACAGCAAGATTTTTTTTTTAAACCTTCTGATTAAATCAGTTGGTCCTTTATAACATAAACTATAGTTTCATGTACTGCCAATCTTTTGTACTGCAAAAGTCTTGAGTGGCTATTTCTTGGCATTAACAGAGAACTTAATGCAGTATTAATTAAATATAGTCATTTTAACAATAGGATTCACAACACGAACCATAAGTAAGTTACGTTTTGGATAGTTCCCTCATCTCTCTCAGGACAGGTAGAGTGATTTGAGGAAAACTCCTTAAGTTCTTTAACATGGGGAATTACATTGATTGATTTGTTTAATATTAAATCAAATCATTTTGATATATTCCTTGATTCAGGTTGCTAATATTGCACAAAGGGTTTTTGCTGCTACATTTATATGAGATAGTAGTCTGCAATTTTCTTGTAATGTCTTTCATATCTGGGCATTGCTGGTCTCATAAATCAAGTTGGGAAGTCTTCCCTCTTTCTCTCATCTCTGAGAGAATTCATATAAATGGTGTTATTTCCTGTATAAACATCTGAAGTTATTAGTCAGTGGCACTCTCTGGATTTAGAGCGTGCTTGTATGTACCTATGTGTGTATTTGAAGGTCTTTTAGTAATAAATTGAATTTATCTAGTGAGCGTGTTTTCAGTGTGTGATCAGAGTTTCTATTTTATTTGGTAACAGTTGGATAAGTTCTGGCTTTTATGAATTTGTCTATTTAAAATAAGTTTTCAGATGGATCGTCACATTGCCGTCTGGCTTTCTTGATGAGAAATCAGGCACTATTTATGTTTCTGTTTCTCTTGTGTAATATGTCATTTTTCTTTCACTGCTGTTTACCATTTTTAATATTCCCTTAGTATCTTTGTATTATCAGTAGCACTCTCTCTCCTCTTACCCTGTTATTGGCAGTTGTGTTCTTTTTCATGTACAACACTTTTTTAGATGGGTTTTCATGAGAACATTAAGGCCTCCTATCTCCATTGAGTGTAGTGAATTAACTTATCATGGAGGCACTGGAATGATACCAGTAATAGCACATCTTTGGGGTGATTGAGAAAATAATACATATATTCATTTTCTGCAGTGTTTCATCCTCTCATGGAAATCTGGTTGGTAAAGGATCCCTGAGGAGTTACAGCAATTTTCCTTATGAGAGTCAGCTCTTCATAGAAAATGCAAAGACACTGTAACAGCAGCGGTCCATTGATTCCTTGTCTGTTACGCTGTTACCTGTGGTACAAGGGCACTGTCTTCTTAATCAGGTATCAACGTATCATTTAAACAGTTATGTCTATTCTGAAAAATTAAAAGAATGAAAATACATTTGCCTATGTTCATAATGTCTGCTGTTCTCTATTTCTTCCTGGAATTACGAACTTGAACATTACGTCGTTACCTTTACCTGGAAGAACTTCGGCGTTTCCTGTGGTGTTGATGTAACTGCAGCAGATTCCCTCAGTGATTTAACCTAAGAATGACTTTATGTCACCTTGGATTTGGAAGGATATCTCTAGGACTGTGCATTAAAATTTAGACCTAGATTTTCTTAAAATGATTTTAAAATGTCACATTGCCTTCTGTCTTTTTTGATGAGAAATCAGCCATTGATTTTATCTTTCTTCCTCTCCCAGAATGCTTTATTTTTCTTTTGCTGCTTTTAACATTTATTCTTTATTTTGGGTTTTTAGCAGTTGGCCTACCACACTTTTAATTAAGCTTTCCTTTGTACTTTGCTCGGTATGTACTGAGCATGCTGAATACTGCGGTGGGGTTTTTTTGTCAAATTTTAGAAGCAGCCATTATACCCTCTAGTAAATGTTGTCACATTTCTCCCCTTGCCTGGAGTTGAGATTACCTTATTCATTATGTACTACATTGCTTCCCGTGTGCTATCAGTCACTGACACACTTTTCATTTCTTTAATCTGCATCTCTCTCTTCATCAGAGTAGATGGATGATTTCTGTGTTACATTCCCAGATGTATGGACACATTCTTCTGTCTCCTTCAATATGCTAAGTCCATCAACTAAATTTTACACCTTATATATTTTACTTTTCATTTCTACAATTAGTGTTTGATTCTATTTGTAGTCTTCTATTTTTCCATAATTTCATCTAGTACCTTGTTAGAGCCCTCTAGATCCTCACTTAGATCCTTGAAAATATACTTAAATATGTATTTTAAAGTTCATGTTTGCTAGTTAAAATACTGGAGTCATCTAGGGATGTGACTCTATGCATTCTTTTTTCTCTTGATTCAAGGTTGTATTTTCCAATTATTTCACATATTTATTTTCTGTGTCTAAGATTTCATAGGTGGTATAATATAAGGATCTTGAAATATGTTATCATGTGTTACCTTCCCTTGAAGTATTAATTTTGTTTTAGCAAACAGTTTCTTTGAACTCAAATTTCAAACTTTGAATCTAATATTAAATCAAATCCTTTTAATATATTTCTTGATTTAGATCACTAAAATCCAAGGATTTTTTACATAAACAGTATAAAACCTCTGCTCAGTTTTTCTTATCTTTTTCTTTTGTTACTGACACTATTGCTTTGTTGTTGGTTTTTTATTTTTTTTGGAACTGGGAATGGACCTCAGGACCCCATGATTGCCAGGCAGGCTCCATGCTGCTCCATGCAGGCTCCATATGTCTGGCCCCTTTGTTGTGTTTTTGGTAGCAATTTTGAGATCCTTCCTGTAGGTACAAATTCCAGGGCCAGCCAAGGATTTACAGGTGATGTGGATTTAGAAAAACCCCTTCTGTATTTTCCTTTTTATAGATTTTCTGAGCTAATATTCTCCCCACTTAGGAAGTCTCTACTTCATTTCTCTGACCACATAAGCCAGTATGGTTGTGGGTTTCTCCCTGAAGTCTTGTTTCCCTACAAAACATAGACAGAGCAGACCATTTTCAGGATATTTCTCCTTTACTTTCAAGTGTATTCACCTGCAGCTTCTGTCTGCTTCCAGTAATTTTTCAGTGCATTCAAATATAATTTTCTTATATTGGGGCAGAGTGCTCCAGGGCCAGCCTAATTCAAGTTACTTTCCCATTAGTAAAAGGTATTCATACACTTCTTCTCAATTCTGTGTGAAGAAGTTGAAAGACACAGATCCCATTTTTGTGGCTAACAACATAACGCTTGGATATTTTTTGAACGAAGCTGGGCCTCTTACACAATCTTCTTTTCCCAGTTTTCTATCTTAAACTCCTTATGCTCCATTGTGTGCTGTTTCTCTTGCCTGCGTCATTTTACCAACTTCCTGTCTTGCTTTTGTGCCTCTGAACTTCAGCTCTCCAACGTGTCTTTTACAGTGACTAATTTGCCTCTCTAAAACCACAATGATAATCCTTTCCAGTTTCACTCCAAAGAATAAAGCCTGTGGTCACCCTCATTAATGGAATATTTAAAAACTCTGATTTTTAAAGTTAGAAAGTCGTTTATGACCTTCTAAGTCCAAAGTAACTTTTTATTCTGTGATGCCTCGCACACCCTGTGCTCACACCACACCACCGTGCTTCATTCAGCGCATCATGTGTCCTCTCTGCTGTCCATCTTTCTTCCCTAATTATGTTCTACTTGCCAGACATGCTAATCTTTTCCAGGTAAAAATAACATGTCCCGTGTAAAGCTTTAGGATTACTCACACTTGGGACTGCAGGAGCACTTTGGAGGCATCATTACGCTTCTTTATCATACTTTTCCTTTGCCTTATACTTCAGCAAACTTACCCACCTACCTTTATAAACACTTTTCAGAAGGAAGGCACGTGGTATGAATCTGTGTTTCCAGTGTAGCACTAGTAATTCTCTGGTGCAACTTCCAAGCAGCACCAGTCACCAGATGCACCCAGGAGGTGCCATCCCCACAGAGAAATGCAAATATTCCTCCCCACTCCAGGCTGAAGAGCTCAGCAGCTTCTCCACAGTGCCTGGTCAGCAAACGCCTGGAGAATAATTAAACCTACTTAAACCATATTTTAATAAAACTGAGAGGGACATGATGTCCTCCCTCCATGTACCTCATCTATCATACACTGAGGTCCGTCCTCTCTGACCCTCTGTGAGTTATGACTGTGCTCTTTACCGGCTCATGGTTTATCAAGTTCACAGTTAGAAATATGAAAGTTCAAACCACAAAGTTTCTCTGCAGGTTTATGTCCCTTTTATGGTAAGCATCAGTTTTGCTCAAAGAGGGTCTACATGTCCTGTCTGGATCTTGTCTTGCCTCAACCAGATTAGGATATTTTCCTAGCTACTGAAGCTAGAGAGAAAATGACCTAGTATTGGGGCGAATTCTTTTTTCAGCTTTATTGAGGTGTGGCTGATAGACAGAAATGGTATGTATTCAACATATACAAAGTGATTTTTGAGATAGATATCAAAATAATTCCTACAATTAAGCTAATAAAAGTGTTCGTACATCAGCTAGTTACTGTGTGTGTGTGTGTGTGTGTGTGTGTGTGTGTGTGTGTGTGTGAATACTTGAAATCTAGTCTCTTATAAATTTTCAAGTATATATAGCATAGTAACTATAACCACCATGCTGTACTTTGTTCTCTGATGCTTACCTCATTTTGCACCTCCAAGTTTGGAAACTTTAACCCACATTTCTCTAGTGTCCCTGCCCCTCAACCTCGGTATCCGTTATTCATTGTGTGTATGAGTCTGACTTTATTTTTGATTCCACATGTACCTGAGCTCATATTGTCTTTCTCTTTCTTTTTCAGGTTTATTTCACTTAGCGTAATGTCCTCCAAGTTTACCTACAGTGTTACAAAGAGCAGGAATGCCTCCTGTTTGAAGGTTGAATGCATTTCATTGTATGTGTCATCCACATTTTCTTTGTCCATTCATTCAGCAAGGAAAATGTAGGTTGTTTCCATATCTTGGCTATTGTAAGTAATGTTGCATTACCTAGAGGCATGCGCACACCCCCTCAGGCGTCCTCTGGGTACCCACTCAGAAATGGGGCTGCTGGAGAGCACGGGAGACGCGGAACTAGTGCAGGCATTAGGGAACGCAGTGTAGAGATTTCTATATAGAAACTCGCACTGGCTGGATCAGTTGACTATGGGAATATCTTGAAAATCAGAAAAGGTGGGAATGTGAAATAAATTTATGCTTACCTGCCTTAAAAAAAGTAAAAAAGGTGTCACCAACACCATTCATTTTTCTACCTCCAGTGTTAGAAACTGGAAATATGTGGAATGTCACAATGCATGTTCCAAGCCTCTTCCGCAGTAATTGGAAGCCGTGAGTCTCGTTTTTTCCCATAAGGATAAGCACCACTGACTTAACTTGCTAAGAAGAAAGAGAGATGAATCTGATGCAACTCTCTTCTGTCCCTCCATCTTTGAAGGCAGATATTACATTGGCAGTGGCAGCATCTACTTTACATCACCAAAAACATCATAACAATGTCAGCTTCCGAATGACTAGAGTGTTAAAGTAACTCCAGTGACTGCTTAACTCTGGAACTTTTTGTTGTATGAGAAATCTAAACTTTTCTTTGCTTAATCAGTCAAGTTCAAGTGTATTGTCACCTGAGGCATACACATTTCTATCTGAAATGTGACCTACTGCTATATAAGTTCTCTTATGTCCCAAACACCACCCTCAGCCTTTTAGTTTAGCTTTTTTCCCATTTTATCATTATGGTCACTTACAATACCTCCGTTTTCTTTTTTGCTTGGGTACATTGAGATTCAGGAAATGCAATGATAGAGTGACTGATTAAGAATATGAACCTGAGTTTCAAATACACCTCATCTCCATTCCTGGACTTGGCCTGTTGGTTTAGAAGTGGTATTTGTCATACAATTTCTTTAAGCTTTACCTTCCTAATCTGAAAACAGGGATTTTAAAAAGTTGCTTCTGACTAAATATGGTGGCACATACCTGAAGTCCTAGCTATTTGGGGCCTGAAGCAAGAGAATCATAAGTCTGAGACCTGTGTGGGAAATTTGAGAAGATCTTATCTCAAAATAAGCCTTCAGCTACCCTGTCAGCTAAACCTATAGCCCAGCAGGAATCAATCTTCAGCAATGCGTCCCCACTTACATAGTGCTTATTAGAACTGAGTCATTATTCATGTTATTATTTTATAGATTGTATTACTGCCTCCTATCACAGCAATAGAAAGGGATACATCAAATAATGATAATCATCAATCAATAAATGATTGATGAAATAGCATTCACACCCAATCTTCTTTAACTCCTATACTTATGTGTTTTGTTCTATAATACAGTGAGAATATTTGAGTAGCTATAATTCCTCTAAGAAATCACGGGGAATGGCAATATAAAATGTCAGCCCGCTGTGACATTTTACATTTCTAAAACCATGATTCCTGAGGAAGTGGTAGAATGGCACCTTAAATTTATAAGTGTATGTATCTTTTGGTGTTTTGTGGGGGTTTTTTTCTCATCTGAGAATTGTTTAAAAAATCTGGACAAGTCCTAAACCCACTGAATGTTCCTCTTTGCACGCTTCATTGCATTTGTGATACACACACTCACGCGTGCGTGGGGACGTACATGCGGCTATCCATCAAACACCAGGCCGACTGCTGGGTAGATGGTGATAACTGCTCTGGTTGCTCCAGCGATGAATATACTATGCTGGAAGAGGATTTGATTAATCAGGTACCTGATTCTATAATGATGCGGGCACCAGGCATCGTGATAGTGATGGCGCGTCTTACTTTTCTTGTTTATAAAAGAGAATGTTAGACAAATGAGGCAGCCTACGAATTTGCTATTAAACCTTTGAGGAGCATATATTACAATATTTTATTTCACCCAGCATGGAAATAGTAGCCAAACTAGAATTAACTAGCATCTCAAATAACACCAGTAATCCTGTCAGCAGCACCATAGCCAACAGATCCAAACAAATGTTTTTAGTCAGAGGGTTTCCTGTGCAGCCCTTGTGAAGCCAAGTGGAAACTGGGAAGGCACAAAGCTTCCAAAGTAGAATCTTCTAGAGTTCTTCAAATTAGAATATTCTGGCATTTCTTTCCCTTTTCATTTCTAAAAAGATAATTCATATAGGAATAAATTATAACAATAAATACTGAGGCTTCTCTGGCCAATTAAGGTTGCCATCTGTTTAGTTTCTTTAGAGAATTCCCGCAGAAAAAGTCACCTTACAGTTGATTTATGCCATCATGGGAAGTTTCTACCAAACAGAAACCAGAAGTTTCTTTTCTTGTGATTCAAGACATATTTTCAATGTGAAAAGCGAACTTCCTAAATGTAGAATGGATGATATGGCATTATTAAAGGAACTCTAACTTCTAAAAGATCTCTTAACAGCTACTCCTTAGTGAACAGCCTTAGTTTTATATCTAATGAAAAGAAATGGAATAAAAGATCTGAATACAGTTATGATGGACCTAAGGAGAAATAAATAATGAGTAATGAAAATTCATGAGAAGAGGTCAAGGAAGAAAGAGCCTGACTGGAGCTGAGCCTGAGGTTACCTCTTCAGCTTGCAGGATATCAGGACAGGGTTTGCATTTTTACTCCGTCTTCCCAGCCACGGGACCTTGTGCAAGTCACTAGCTTCAAGGAAGCTAAGGTTAAATACAGAAAACTCATCTACTCCCTGCGGACCCGGAAGGACAGAGCCTGCTGTACCTGACCCCTCGTATCAGATCAAAAATAGAACTTAGTGCCACTGAATAGAAGCCAGTGTGTACTGTTAATTTATTCACAAAAACCTATCAGTATAAGTAGATTGCCAAAGTACGTGTTGTAGAACGTATCTTATAAATCTTAGTGAGGACTGCTCATTCCAGCCATATAAGTAGACAAATATAATTAAATTTTTAGGGTAGATGAATTAGTGTCATGTGAGACACTCCTGAAGGTCTCACATGGCAAGAAATGGATTGGTCTTTATTATTGTTCATTGTTGATAGGTTTAGTTTACTTACACTATATTTATATTAATGTAAACATACTGGAAAACACATAATTCCTCAAGAGAAGCATTACTCATGTTTTCTTAATTTATAATTACCATGTCATAGAATGAAACTTTATTCTAAAAATGGTCTGAAAAATGGATCATAATAGCTCAAATTTATTTAGTGTTTACTAAGCAAATAGTTTATCATTTAATATTCAAAAGACCTGCAAATGCATATTATAAGTTAGCTCTTTATGGATGGGAAATCTGGGAAGTAGATGGGTTAAATGGGCTACCAAAGTTATAGGACTGTGTAGTAGAAAAGATAGAATTCAGAGCCAGGCGGTGTGATTCCCGGATGCCACTTTGAAAATAGTTTTGTTGCATTAAGCTGATAGCATCCCAGAAGTATGCTATCTTGGGTCTTGGAATGCTTCCCAAGAGACCATAAGATTAAATGATTAAATATCGCATGATTTCTCTTACATGGAAAACCCAAAATATAAATAAATTAAAGAGCAAAATGAAAGATGGTTGATAGGAAAAAGAGAGATTGATCTTTAGCAAAAGGGTAGGGGACCAAGAGGTGGAGGGAGTGGGGAAAGGGGAGGGAAAAAGAATGAAAAAATGAACACGGGTTAGGTCCCTGGAGCAGTTCCTCATGATGAATGTCATCATCACATAATGCAATCACGGGGTAATAAAAATAAACAAAAACACTCCACACCCCCACAGAACTCACTGTCTAAAGTAGAGAGAGTTGGTTTGTCCTTTCAGAGGTCACAGATCAGCAAACAAATTAGACAGATGAAGTCTGTACTTGGGGTATCTCGATTCAGACTTTAAAACCTTCTAATAATGGCATGTTTTTCGTAACTTAGCTGTAGAAATAAGACATTATTTGATACAAAGTTCTGAATAATATGAACCAGCCCTATCAACCAAATATCAACACAGATAAGGGAATCTTTAATTTTCCATCCAGAAAAGCATTTGAGAACGTAAAGGTGCAAGATATTTGGTAGCTAACTGTATCATCTTGCTGATGATTCTTCCAGGGCAGAGCAACCATAGCTTTAACCCTGAAGGAAAAGAAAACAAAGTTGACTTATGTTTTCATAATCGCCAGCTCTCTTTGGATAAATAAGCATCCCCCCAAAAAACTTACAAATCTCAGAACCGGTAATTTTCTCTAATAATATACAGAATATGAGAGAATTTTGATTTTTCACTTTGTCCATTAGATGTGTTTCTCCAAAATATGTAAAGATAATTTTATATATTGATTAATTCTGCCACTGACTTTCATTATGATTTAGAAATGTGGTCTCCAGGAAGTAATTTCAATTTGAATAATGAATGAAATTCACCCTTCAGAACTCGCACTCATTTACTGTAGCATGAACAGTAGATCTATTCATTTTCCTGTAAAATAAAAGGCAAAAACTTAGCTAAAAGTCACAACATGCACAATAATTGTACATGCAATGTAAAGCAAATCATGTCATTCAGGCTTCATGTGGCCCATATTACTGAACTAGGTCTTTAGCACAAGATGCCACATGATGAGAGGGGGGCCTCAAGCAAATCCAGAAGCTAGAATGTATCAGTCAGCTGTTTTCAGAGTTTGTTGATTGACCAACTATTTAATGACTGATGAATAATTCAAACTTTGGTGCCTAACTAGATAACCATTTATGTAAATAATTTACTGGGGAAATTTTAATTTATTTTTGCCATTCACATAGCTGATTTAGTTTGAAAGATGACATCATTGAGTTTTTCCATCTTAAGGTGGTTAAGAATAAGTTCTGTAATTTTTTTTCAACAAGTTTTAATGTCTAACTGATCAGAGACTAAGTTTAGCTCATTTGAAGTGTGAACTTTAGAAACTTGGATTCATTAATGTGTAGGGAAGCACTTTAAACCCAGTGTTGCTATGAGGACTATTTAAAACTTACGACATTCAAGACTCAACACATGCAGAAAAAAGCCTCCTCAGAACTTCCCTGATCTAACAAAAAGCAGAAAGTTGCAACAAATCAAGATTCCCCAAATTCCCTCTTCTCAGCAGCTTCTACTCTCAGAGGAAAGACCAACAGTACAATGATCATAAGTCCCTTCTTTTGCACTTTCGTAGGTCTGAACAAGACTGAAAGGCCACTCAGCGCTATGCAGAGAAACACTGTCACAAACTTTCTTTTTAATTGGGCACACTAGTAATCCCAGCACTCTGGGGGTCTGAGGCAGGAGGGTCACAAGTTCAAGCTCAGCCTGGCTAATTTAGTGACTTACTGGCTGAAGAGTTTTCCGCTGTGCATCTGGCCCACATTTTCTTTATCTCATCAGTTGACAGACAGTTAAGTTGGTTTTCATTTCTTGACTATTGTGAGCAGTACTGCAATAAATGTGGGACCACTGATAATGTCTGTGACAAGATATAATTCCTGGAATATGTGCCCTGAAGTAGAATTGTTTGATCATGTGGTAGCTCTGTTTTTAATGTTTTTAATGATATACACAGTATTTTTGCATAATGGCTATATTAATTTATATTCTCACCAAGAGTGGGCAGGGGTTCCCCTGTCTCTGCCTCCTCTCCAGCACTTGCTGTCTTTAGTCTTTTTAAATAATAGCTATGCTTTCTAGGGTGAGGCAGTACCTCATTGTATCACAAGCTTTTATTCTCCGTGGTCTTACAATGTATCTCTCCGAAACGAATCTACTTGTTCTTTCTGTGGAAGCCATGTCTCCACTCACTCGTTTCGCACACTAACTTAGGCATGTAAGCCTTTAATTTTTATAACTGAACAAGCCAACTGTTACTTTTATTGGTTCCCAGGTACATATGGCTAAATCCTTTTATTTTTTGGTGTCAAAGCTTGTTTGTAAAGAGAATAAAAAACTAATAAAAAAATTAGAAAAAGCACAGAACTTTACTAAACAAGATGATAGGAATTCAACACCTATATTGTTATATTGCATATTATTGTCTCCAAATTAATTGTTCAGATTACCAGATATAAGCATGCAAAATTGGTCAAAAAAATGAAAAAGAAAAAAATTTTGATCGTTAACTCTTCCTTTCAATAGACCACTAGAAATAAGCAGCACAATTGTGCCAGGTATCCTGTGTATAAACATATATATATATTTCCCTTCTTCTTTCTTTCTTTTCTCCTTTTCCCCTTTCTCTCATGCCAGTTGTTCCTTCCCTTTGAGAAATTTCTTTCTCTTTCACAGTATCTATTGTAACTTTCAGGTTTTATTTACTCTTTCAGGTTCTTACACTAGGGAGACAATATGATGTTTACACATGCTGGTCTGATTTAATTCACTTATGAGTGTGGTCTCTAGGTCCATCCATTTACCTATAAAAGCCTTGAGTTTACCTTTTTTTAAGTGCTGAGTAATGCTCCATTGTATAAGAAAATACCACATCTTTTTTATCCATTCTTCATTTGATGGGCTTTTAGGTTGTTTCTAAGATTTAACTGTCACAAATGGCACTGCTAAAAACACAGGTGAACATATACTGCTGTGGTATGATGTTTTGAATTCTGGGAAAATATCCAGAAGGAGAATAGCTGAGTTAAGTGGGACCCCTAATCCTAATTTTGTGAGAAATCTCCACATTGATTTCCACAGTGATTGTACCAATACCAGTCTACATTCCCACCAACAATGGAGAAGGGTTCCTTTTTCTCCACTGCCTCTCCAGCCTTTGTTACTGGTTGATTTCTTGATGATAGCTATTCTTTCTAGGGTGAGATGGAATCTCAGTGTTGTTTTAATTTGCATTTCTCAAATGAACAATGATGTTGAATATGTTTTCATATATTTACCAGCCATTTGTATCTCTCCATCTGAGAAGTGTGTATTCATCTCAGGTGGCCAGTTTTGGATTGGGTCTTTAAATTTTGGGGCCTGATATTTCAAAATTTTTTATATGTTTTAGATAGAAGCCCTTTGTCTGATGGACAGTCAGTTAAAAATTTTTCCCAATATATAGTTTTCTTTTTACTCTGTTGGTGATTTCTTTTGATGTGCAAAAACTTTTCAATAAAATGAGATCTTAGTTGTTCACTCTCTGAAGTATTTCTCATGCCGTTTGATTTTTGTTCATGAACTCTCTGCCTACCCCTATATCTTCAAGATTTCTACCTACCTTCTCCTCCAGCAGATTTAGTGTTTCTGTTTTAATATTTACGTCTTTGACCCATTTTGACTTCAGTTTAGTGCATGGTGATAGACATGTGTCTAGTTTTAGTCTTTGCCACGTGGAAAGCCAATTTCTCCAGCACCACTTATTAAAGAGGCTACCTTTCCTCCAGTTAACATGTCTGGCCCTTTTGTTTGCAATTGTGCCTGCATCTTCTAATCTGTTCCATTGATCTTCATGTCTGTTTTTATTTTTGCCAGTACCATGCTGCATTTCATCACAGTATTCTAATTTGTAACACTGTAATATAATTTCAAGTCAGGGATTATGATGCCTCCTGCCTTGCCTTTGCTGCCCAGGATTGCTTTTGCTATTCTAGGTCTCTTCTTGTTCTAGATGAATTTTAGGAATGTTTTCCCTAGATCTGTGAGGTGTACTAATGGTATTTTAATAGGGATTGCATTGAATCTGTACAACAATTTTGAGAATATGGCTATTTTCACAATGTTGGTTCTTCCTACACATGAGCAAGGATATCTCCATTTTCTGAAATTCTCTTCAATCTCTTTTTTCAGAGTACTGTAATTTTCACTGTATAGATCTTTTACTTCCTTTGTTAGATTGATTCCTAAGTATTTCATTTTTTGGGGTGCTATTGTGAAGGTTGCTGTTTCTCTAATTTCTCTCTCAGAGTGTTTGTTGTTTTTGTATAGAAATGATATTGATTTTTGAGTGTTGATTTTGTATCCAGCTAATCTACTGAATTTGATTATTAAATCAATAAGTCTTTTGGTGGAGTTTTTTGGGTCTTCTTTGTAGAGTATCATGTCATTTGTGAATGATTATAATTTTGCTATTTCCTTTTCCATCCTTATTTCTTTTATTTCTCTCTCTTCTCTAATTGCTCGGTCTAATATTTCCAGAACTATATTGAATAAGAGTGGTGACAGTGGACATCCTTGTCTTGTTCCTGGTTTTAAAGTGAAATATTTCAGTTTTTGTTCATTTAGTGTGATGTTGGCTATTGGTGTGTCATAGGAGGCTTTTATCAAATTGAGTAAAGACCATCTATTTTGATTTTCTGTAGGGTTTTTATCATGAATGAGTGTTGGATTTTGTCAAAAGATTTTCTGCATCTGTTGAGATGATGTGATTTTTGTCTTTGTCTCTGTTGATATTGTGTATCACATTTATTGGTTTACAAATATTGAACTATCTATGCATCCTGGGATGAATCCCACTTGGTCATGACATACGAACTTCTTGATGATTTGCTGCATTCTGCATGGAGTATTATATTCCATCCTTTGGCTTTCAGTCTGTGAATTTCCTTTTGAGTTAAATGTGTTTCTTGTATACAGCATATTGTTGGATTTCATTTCTTGATCCACTCTTCCAGTGTGCTTCTTTTTATTGGTGAATTGAGACCATTTACATTGATGGTTATAACTGGTATGTATAGGCTTATCTTTGTCACATTATTTTCCTGCTTTTGGTTCCCTACTTTTTCCCTCTGTTTAGTTGCTTGCTCTGCTTGATGGTTCCTTTCTGTTGTTGTTCTTGAAGTTGTTCCTGTTTTTTTTATCTCCTTTAGAATATCTGTTAGTACTCTTTGTAGGATTGTTTTGGTCCTCATGAATTTCTTCAGTTGTTCTTTGTCATGGAAGTATCTTATTTCTGCATTAATTCTAAAAAACATTTTCAGAGGGTATATCAATCTGGGTTGCAAGTTGTTTTCTTTCAGAACCTAAAATACTTTGCTCCAAGCTCTTCTTGACTTGATGGTTTGTGTTGAGAAATATGCCATGATTCTGATGGGTTTTCCTTTATAGATGATCTGTTTCTTTAATAGCTTTTAATCCATTCTTTTGCTGAATTTCTGGGACCTTAATTATTATGTGTTGGGGTGCAGATTTATTTTGGTTATGGCTAATTGGAGTTCTGTATGCTACACTTAACTGTATGTCAGATTCTTTTTCCATGCTTGAGAAATTTTCTGCTATTACTTCAGCAAATAGTCTTTTTGTGACATTTGTGTTGACTCCCGCTGTTTCCTTGACACCTGTATGTCTTATATTGTTTTTCTTTGCATCATCTTGCAGCTGTTGAACTGTTATTTCCTGACTCATTGTCATTTTTAAGAAATCTCTCCTTTTGCAATCCCTGGCTGCAATGCTGCCTTCAAGGTCTGAAAATCTATCTTCAATTTTGTTCAATTGGTTTTGCCAGCTTTCAGTGAAAATTTTAATAGCCTGGATATCTGTTTGAATCTGTTTCATACATTCTAATTCTTTCCCATATTTTTCATTCAACGTTTTCATCATCTTTCTATACTCCTCTATTTTTTATCTGTCTTCTTTAGATATGATGAGCAATTTTTTCATTATTATTGTCATGTCTTTCTTTACCTGAGAGATTATTTCTGGTCTGACTTCTATAGCCTGATGGAGTTGCTTCTTTACATCATTTGCCATCATTTCAGAAATTCAGGTGTGTGACTTCCGAGTTCTTCCATGTCAATACCTCCTGGACTTGTTCTGGATGAGAGGGAGATCTGAGATTGCATTGTGCTCCTTTGTTTTGATATTTTTGAATCTCCCAAAGTTCACCAGGGCTCAGCATTGCTGCCTCAACAGGTGGGGGTGGGTGGGATGTGGCTCACCAAGGCTTCTGAAGTTTGCTGGGGCTCAGCATTGCTCCATGCTAGTGGGGGCGTAGGGCACTGCTCACCGAAGCTCCCAAAACTGTCTATGGCTCAGTATCACTCCAAATGGCTAAGTGTTTCTCCTGTTACTATGCCTTTGTCAGTTTAATTTACAGACCCCAATTACTAATGTTAAGAGGACAGAAGAATAAGTTTCTCCTTTAAACAAAAGCATCAGTTCAGGGATTTCTGGAAAGTGCTAATTTGGAGATGGGAAGTGGATTATGAAATTAGAAGGACATCAGAGACATGAGATCTGGGTACATCTCAACTCATTTGCAGAAGGGTGGAAGTTTCATTCCCAAGAAGGAGCCTGAGACAAGGCCAGCATATTATTCTAATGCTGGAGCTGCTTTTCACATTTAATTTTTAGTTTCATGTTTATTTTCCCAGAGTAGATGATATTGATCCAAAAGATTGACACTAAAAATATTCAAAATTTGAACTATGAAATTGTCTTTCCCTTGGGTACTTATTCTCCAGATGTGTATTCTGCAGAATGAACACCTCTGTTCAATTTTAAAAAGAAGTTAATTTCACCTTCTTCTCTTTTCCTTTCTACAGAGATTTTCTGGTATTTAAAGTGCAGCTAACAACTTTTCTCTCTCTCAGAATTTTCAGTGGCATCTGCATGAAAATTAAGAAATACTTAAGGAAAGTAATTTAATTTTGCAAATGCAAAGCTAATCTCTGTTCATCATAGAGGCAGTAAAACATAAGAGATTTCTATAAGGGAACTCTTCATTTCAAAAACCTTACAGAAATGAATTATAATGAAGTCAGCAATCTTGGAAGCAATTGCTCACTGGTGGAACTTCCCAAAGACACATTCATTTGGCTGGGAATTTAAATTTATATCAGACTCAGATGTCACTGTCCAAATGACAGAGTGCTTACAATAACATTCTGGTTCTCAGCTTTTCTCTGCTTTCATGACTTCTGGTTCCTGGCAGAAGACAAAAAGCCTCAAACTGAGAAAAATCAACTCAGTAAAAGGGAGAACATGTAGCCTTTGAAGAAATAAGTGTGTTGTTTACACTTTCATCCTTTGGAAGATGGTTCTATTCCCAGGCTTTTAAAAGGAACTCAGGTCCATGGGCCTTTTATCAACAATAGCCAGCCAATCTTGACATTCTTCAGAGGGACTAGGTCCTGCCCTCCTGGGACATGGTGCACAAGGGACTTCAAGATGAGGACATATCAGAGGCAGTTTTTTCTGTATTAGTCAACTGTTTTTCCTCCTAGATGAAATTTTGAAAATGTATATTCCCTTATTTCAACTCTAAGTACTTGGAAAGGAATTTCTTTCTTTTCTCTGGCCTAAAACTCTAAATAGTGTCTTAATATTTAAAAAGTTAAAATTAAGTAGTAAACAAAATGTTAGCATTATTGGAGTTTTTCTACCATGTGCATTGATGTTATCTCTCGAAATCACTTCAAGAATAAGATTTATTGCAGTAGCATTTCAACTCTTTCTTCTCTTCAATAAATAAATGATGCAAGAAGTTTATCTTTTATAAAAGATCACTCTGGAAACTAAAGATAGCAACATGTATTCTTATACCACTAAGATGTAATTTTCATATGTAGACAAGTAAGATAGTACTGTGAAGAAACTCTCATGAACTCTTCCTTGTAGTATCTGATGAGCAAAACATATATAATATTTCAAATTTCTGCTTACATTTTTCTCAATGTGAATCTGAAATATTAGGATTTTTTTACTTTCTCTTTTAATTAGCATACTTTCATAAACTAAATTTCCAAGGCTCGTACATTTTTGAAAAGTTAAATTAGTTTCAAATAACTATGGGTCTGGTTCCTGGGTCATGTACATGTATCTTAGATTTAGATTCTACTCAGATACTGAACCATACATCCCAGATTAAATAATTTCACACTTAATTCTGGCTTTGTATTTTCACTTATCTTTCTATTGTAAACTTCTTCCTGTCCTTGGTTATGAAATCCATACTCTTTTCAAGTTCCTATTTAATAACCTATACTTATCTCAAAAACCTAGACTATCAAAATCAGTATTAATTTCTTTTCACTTTTCATACAGTCCAAAATTAACTTTTCATAAGAAAAACATGAAATGGTTTGTGATTTAACCAACTTTACCATTAGTGTCAAAATGCCTAACACCAACAATTTAAAGGAAGAGAGGGCTTACCATTTCAGAGGGCTCAATCCATAGTCAACTAGCTGTAGGCTCCAGGCATGGTGGAGCAAAACTGCTTTGTTCATGGGAGCAGAAAAGCAAAGCATGCATAGTGCCCATTAGAAACACACTCTCCAAAGGCATGCCTCAGGGACTCATCTCCTCCAAGTGGGCTGCACCTACTGGACAGGGTATTCAGCTGTGCACATCAGTGGATTACTATAGTGCCATAAATGGCTGTAGTGCCCTCATGATACACGCACCTATCCAGGAGTCTCTTAATCCCATCAAATTGAGAATTAAACTTAATAGTATGGTCATAAGAAGGCTTTATATTATTTTAAAATTGGTTTGGGCATTAATATTTTGCTCATAGCCACTAAAGTGGTAGTAACAATGCTGTTCTTTCCCATCCTCAACTCTTTTTGTGGCTATGTGTTAAGCTTTCTTCCTCTCCTGTTTTATGCAATGAAAGATTTCATTTCAAGTGTCCTGTACTCCAGAGAAATTCCTTAAGGAAATTTCAGACAAAGGGACAAAAAATAAGTAACAGTAAGTTGAATAACATGATCTTAAAAAATGAAGTCCCATACCTCATTAACAAACAATGTACATTTATCAAACACATTTTTAAGAAGTGATTATATGTTCACAACATAATTCTTAGCAATTTTAACTGACATCTTTTTGGATCATACTGCAATAAAATTGGAAAACTATAGCATAACTTAAAGATCTCATGTGTCCTGGGAAATAAAATAATACTTCTTTTAATCTGCCAATAAATTTAAAACTTAAATAAAATGGATCATATTCTTGATTTTAAAATGAACACAAAATTGATCAGAGACGACAGAAAACTTGAACAGAAGGCACACACATGAAAATCAAATAGTGATGAATAGTCTTTTGTATCAAATTGTATCAGAAGTTACCTTGCTGGAGTAGTCCTACCGCTGGAACTTAGGTGTCTTTTCCTACTAGAGACCCAAGATATTGCAGTTGATGAGACAATTCATCTTGAACACTCTCAGCAAAAATAAATCAGAAAAATACAATGAAAAAAATCACAGAAACAAAATTAATTTAAACATATTGAGAAAACAACTAACTTTGTATAAAATATTTATGAAGCACATTCTAGAATTTTATTAAAAGACATAAAGTTACCTTCATAAAGCAAAGTTATTCCATGTTTGTGTTAGGAAGATTCTACACTATAAAGATAATATGTAGGTTAATTTGCAGACTTCAATTCCTCCAAAACTGAATGCAATTCCAAGTAAAAATTCCATTGCATTTCTTAAGAACTTCATATATTTTCAGTATATTTTACGTTGATAAATGATTATATCAGTAAAGGTCTGAGATTAGCTTTAACGTATTGAAATCAAACAAGGGAAATCAAAATATCATAGCAATTAAAGTAGTGTACATTTTGCACCAGAACAAAAAACCAACAGATCAGTAGAAGAGAGTAGGAATATAACAGCTCAGGGCTTGACAAATAGTACAAAGAAGTTAATTCATCACTTTGGGAAACCGAAAGCCCCTTGCACAACGTGTAAGAATATATTTCAGATGGGTAAAACCTATTAGTGTGAAAAAGCACAGCTCAGCAGGATTAGAAGAAACTACTGGATAAAAATGTATGACATTAGGTTAGGCACAAATTTCTTAAATAAATCCAAGAGTAAAACATGAATATTAAGGAAAAGAATCATAGATAGCTATGCTAAAATTAGCAATACTTTGCAATGAAGAATACTTAGATACAATCAAATTATTGTAGCAGACCTTGAGGATATCTTTATGAAATGTAAATTTCATATGGGATTAGAGTATTTTAAAACCCTAAAATCACTAATAACAAAGGCGTGATAGAAAAGGATGAATAGAGACTCTGAACACACATTTCACAGAAAAACAAAACACAAGTGGCAATAAGCAGAGAGATACTAAAAACCATAGAGATACTCTATAGTGATCAATAAAATGAAAATAGAGTAATCACACATTTTCTGCAAGGTATTTTCAAGTAGCGGCGTTTAACAGTTAATCCTAATATGTCAACCTCATTGAATTAAAAAGAGCCTTGCGGGTTAGTAAAGCATGCCCCACCATTGCTCCCTACCTTTCCGCCCCTGCTCTGCTCTCCTAGCACCATGAACCACGCAGCTTTGTTCCATCATGTCTCTCCACCATAACGCCTTTGCCTTAGGGTCAGCTGATCATAAACCAAAACCTACAGCCAAAATAAAAGTTCTTCCCTTAAGTTGCCTATGTTGAGTATTTTGTTGAGTATTTTGTTCCAATCCCAGGAAAGTGACTAATGCATAGTTTTCCTGAGACTTAGGGAAACTCAGACCCCTGCACACCGCTCTCTCTAGGGTTTGTTGGCACAGACATTCCATGAGGCATTGTGGAAGGCTGACAAAATTGGGACTATCTATAGGTTCACAGTGATTTACACTTCCTCTTTGTTCCAAAGAACTACACAGTGGAAACAAATTCAGTCTCCATCAAAGCAAAAGGAGGAAATGAAATTTGCAAAATTGGGGAAACAAAATGCCATCTCTTTTTATGTATAAATATAGATAGATCTTGGGTGTTGTAATCTTGAGTAAAGCAAGATTCTGAAGCAGTGTAAACTATGATAGAATCTTTGTAATTTGTAGAGGAAAATAACATAATACATACATACTTGAAGGATATTAAAGCTGAGCATTAGGGGCATGAGGCATGGAGAGAAGAATAGAACTGGCAATAAGAACACAGACATAGTACCAGGCATAGTGGCACATGACTATAAGCCTCATTACTGGGGAGGCTGAGGCATGAGGATTACAAGTTTGACCCCAGCCTGGGCAATTCAGAGAGACCTTGTCCCATAATACAATTAAACAGGACTGGAGAGTTAATCTGGCCTTTCCTGGGTTCAAGCCCTAGCAGTGAGGGGAAAGAAATCACAAAACAGGGTTAAAAATAAATGTCATAGCAATAGTGATATTGTTCATCTAATTAAGGACACATTAAATTACATAATCCAGTTTTGCATACTGATATACCGCACAAGAAAATAAAATCATTTCAAAACCTAAATGAAATGACTGAATAGGAAACACTAAGTATGGGAGAACGCAGAAGAAAACTATTGCATACAACATCAGAAGGTGTCAAGACACACAGACACCAAGTCCTTAAATTCAGAAAAAGAAACTAAAAATAGTTATGCCACTGCTTTAGAACCAGGTAGAGAGATTGTTGTACAACTGCGCTAAATCATTACCTACTCGACTTCATTGTCTACTGTTGATGTAACAACCAAAAATCTAGTGAATTAAAGCACAAATCTATTACTTTATAGTCTATGGGATAAAATTTCCATATGAGTCTCAACCGGGGCAAAACCGAGCTGGAGGGTCGACTGTGCTCCTTTCTGGAGGTTCTAGGAGAGTCCATTTCCTCTATTTTCCCAGCTCCCCGCATTCGTGGGTTCTTGGATCTCCCTCTCGCACCTCTAAGGAGAGTGACAGTACACCTTTCTAACCAGCAGCCTCTCGTCACAGCATCTCTTCATCTCCTCTTCTGCGTCTCTTCTCGGCTTTCAAATATCCTGGACATGGGACTGAGTTCATCCAGGAGTCTCTTGCTGCATTAAGGTCTGCCTGAATTCCATCTGCAACCTTAGTTCCCACATCAGTTGTTATATCCACAGGTCCTGCAGCTTAGATGTGGACACCTCAGGAGAGCCTTGCTTCCACTGACTAAGAAAATCAATAGATTTGATATGAACTTGATAAATCAAGAAATAGCCTGGAAAGCATATTCTTTAATTACCTGAAGCAACCACTAGAACAAAAACAAAGCCAAGCAGAAAAAATAAAGTTGAAAGTTATTTTCCTCAGAGGAACAGGAGTACGCACAGCAAAAGGCAAGACAGTGTTTTCCAGCATTTCATTAACACTCTGCTTCCCCTGCCAGGACTTAGTGTTTATGTTTAACTACAGTCATACTCTACTCTATTTCCTTCTAATCCAGTCTTCAGTCCTCAAAGGCTTTCTTCCCAACCTCATTTCAGGAACTCGTTCTGTGCTACCAAGACCATGATTCTTGTTTATTTGAGCTCCTCCACCTCCCCGAGATTCCCGTCTCTCACTCTCCACAATGCTCTCCCCTTCTGCCAGGCACAGGTATCTCCACTGCCCCTGTCCACGCTGCAGCTTCTCTTTCTTTACGTGTAAATTGAAAAGCTGTCTCCTGGAGACTTGACCTGATGCCACTGTCCCCAGTCAGTTGCCTTCTAGTCTCTGCCCTGTACCTTTGTTTCTTTGATATCACGTGATTATTACATGTGCTTCTATTATTTGATGCCATGCTAGTTCTCATTCTCTGAAAGAGTTCCCAATCCTTGCTGATGGGTCCTGCATATCTTGCTTTCTTACTATAAGCACAGAGTAAGCCTAGAGCCATGAGACGTGCAGAGCCAATTCTTGACATACACTAAGGTACAGAGGAAACAAATGCTTGCAAAATCCAACATCAGAGTCCAGTTATGCTTTAGTGCCTTCTGGGAAGAGGAGATCACTACCTTAAAAGACTGTCCATCCCTTTTTTTGAAAATGGCCTTAGTATATAATAGAACTAAATATTCATATTAACTTTCCTATTATTTCAAGTCGTTTTGAAACAACTATTTAGATAAAAATACAAGTATGGGCGTGATCAACAATTAGCTTCTACTTTCTCTATGTGAACTGCAAACCAATGAGAAAATAAAAAGCCTTTCTAAACAGCATAGCAAGAAGACATATATGAGCATAGTGTCTATTTTTTGAGAAAAGCTAGAAGTAAGGTACAAATGCAATAAGTTAAGCCAGGTCTAATACTGGCCATCTGGCAAGATTCCCTCCTAAACCATCACCGTGTATCCCCTCAGAATGAGCTCCCAATGAACTGCCCACAAGGTTTCATTCTTATGCTTATGCTTTGTTTGTCCCTACCCACTAGAAAGTAACACCTGGGAGAGTATTACTTTAGATCTGCTCTGTTTGCTAGCATTTTCTAAATGCATAAAAGAATGCTGGTGCTTATTCCATGTTCAGCAAATATTCATGGAAAGAAGGGAAGAGAGGGGAGAAGAGGGAGTTGTTGGAAAAAATCCAGCTGTCAGAAATAATAGACTTATGTCATGTGGAGGTCACCACGAAGGGAAATGTTCATACTATTTCCTGGGATTCAAGTCTGCTGTAAACAAAAGAATAGATTTAAAAAACAGCTGGAAAAATCCTTCCTTCTAACAAGTTGGACGGTCAGTTTTAGAACATGAAATACATACTGTAGTTTCCCCTCTGGACAAGAAACAAATTATCCAATGTTTTTCCAGATTCAAGAACACATTTTACTCATCTTTAGAAACTAATATCAGTTTTTTTGTAATACCAGTATTTTAATCATTGTTGATATATACCAGTAAAACCATGAAAGATAAGAATTTTTTGACTTAAGAATTCTAATGAATTCTTCTATTTCTGAGCTTCTCTTGGTCCATTTGCTCAGGACTTCCTGGAGTAAATCAATTGGTTATTGTTCCAGAAAGAGAAAATATTTTTGAGTTATTTTCTTTTGAGATAAATTTTTACTGCTTAAGTGTTTCTTTTTGGTGTGGAAAACGTGGATTTACCACTCAAGCAAAATCTTTTCAGGGTTGTGTCTTTTATATGGTCAGTAAAACACTGTAATCAGTTCAGCGTTTCTGATTAAAGACCTTCCATGCATGCCATTTATTGTAAATGTGGACAATATCAAAAGAAGCCAATTTTAATAAAGTCCCCCACCAAAAAGATATGAGAAGCTTCCTCCTTCTGCGGTGATAAATACTTCCAGGTGGTATTTGATGGACAATAAGAATTCTGTGCAGCTGGCATTCAGAGCAGAGTTTGGAATTAGAATTTCAGATCATGCTGGCAAGCCTGAGTAATTCTTTAATTCTTCAAATGGAACACATTCACTCAGTCTTACACAGCATTCTGATTCTAATTAAAATACACTACACAATATAAAAATATTACACCAACTTGCAAATCTCCACTTGATAGAAATTGGGAGGGAGCCGCGCACATCAAAAACCACTATTTAATTATTTGTATTATATGTTTTCAAAAGACCCAAACACTACCAGAGCAGTTCAGACAAAGTTTACAGGAGCGAAGCATACCAAAAGCACTCGGTACTGCTGCAGGACAGATATGAGAAGCCTTTTCTGTCAGATCTACTTCTTGAGTGACTAGGTTTCCCCAAATATTTTTCTAGTCAAATTCTGTAACTGACATTTGTAGGAATTGCTGCCTGGGAAGGGTCATGCTTCAGGTAAGAGTGGATGCTACTCGTGTTTCAAATCAGTGACTGATACCTCCTTATGCAGATGTTTGAAAAGGCTGGGGTGATGTGAGCCGTTCACCACTGGCCTTTGAAGAGTTGCACATGTTCTCAGCAAATGCTTCATCCAATTGAGGAGAGGAATCGAAGCTAATAATGGGAGCTCTACCCAGACTGTCCTGCCACTTTGGACAGGAAAATGAGGCCGAATTGTTTCTAAGTGCTTAGACTGCAGAAATCAGAGAGCTCCTAGAAAGTAAATCTAGTGCTGAGGGCTGCTAGACAAATGCCAGCATTAGATTTTTAAATGCCCCAGAGCAATATTATTCTGGCTTGGAAGAGAGAATGGTCTGTGGATTTCTTACTCAGAAAAGGTGCATATTTTGAGCTCTCAGAAAAGTAAAAGATATACTTGTTTGACCATAAATATGTATTACAGTTGCTCACATCTCTATTTGGGGCATTGTACCAAGTGACAAGAACATCACCCAACTGGAGCTTCCCTAGGCTTTGTACCTTTCTGAATGTATGAATGAATTACAGCCCGTGGGACCTGCCAGACCACATCAACCTTCAAGACAACCGCCTCTGGGATTGCACCCAGCACTACAACAACCGATTTCTTTTGGCTTTATCATTGAATTGTACACAACCTTGGGGGTTTCACGTCTACATCATGCTTCCATAAAGCAACGCTGTCTCCTCTATATTCTCTACATCCTAGAATTCAAGGTTAAATAATACTTGAAGTAGGTAGTATCGTTGTTGTCAATTATTTACTCTCCTTCTTCCTGATCATTCACATGTGATGTGCAGTGTCTCCTATTTGCAGGAATGTACAGAAAGTACTTCCTTACTGTCACATAAGGGACAAGCTTCAGCATATGATTTGCATTAGCCAGTGGGACATAGTTAAAGTCGCATCCATTTGGAAGCCTGAGATCTGGTCCTTCTTTTTCCATAGCTACTTTTCTCCTACACCAAGAGTATAATGTGTCTCCAAGAGCAGTGGCTCTGCTAGCTTGGATCCTCCCAGGAGCAGAGCAAAGCTCCTCTGAGCCACAGGCCCTGTAGTGATAACGTATCGTAAACAAGAAAGATGCAATCTCTGTTGCTATGAAGTATGGATATTTTGTTTAGTATGGATATTTTGTTTATCATCAACCCAAAATGTAAGCAAAAAATAATATAATACTGTTTAAGATTTTTTTTTATTATTCCAGTCCAGTCACAGGTGTGATTTTCTTGTCAGATGTTGTGTAATGTAGAATTTAGAAGCTCTGAGATTACAAATTCAGTGCCATTGAATCTACAACCCTAGGGTTTTGCATAAAAAATCTACTGTGGTACAGTTTTAGGAGCCAGCATGCTTGATTCCTCAGCCACAAAGTGGTCCTTGCTATTCCTTGAAGACGATGTAGATTTCCAAGCTTTCTGAGTGGTGTTTTGGCATTTAGAGTTTCCCATGTGACTCTTCATTTCCACCTGAAAAAGTTCTCTGTATCATGGGTTTGAGCCCAAATGCTATGTTCAGCTTAAAATTCCTGACTCTTCCCTTACCATCTCTCTTGTTTTCATGCTACGCATCTTTTACTTTAAAAGTTGCTGGAGAGTAGGCTTTGTGAGGCCAGGGGTGCTGGTTGATTCCACTTTCTGCAGTGTCTGAAACAGCACGGGGCCAAGAGGAGGTGCCACTATGTATCATGGGTGAAGTAAGTATCACAATTTCTGCCACACACTTGGAATTTTTGTCTGGTCTTCACCATAGACAGAAGGAAAAGTCTATTATATTTGCCTGGTTTTTATTCCTACAGTATCTTCCACAGTGATTTAGGCATCAAAATTGTTTCTAACCCAAAGGGAATTTAATAACAAATTATTAATATGATGAGTCAGTTTGTATCAAAATAGTTTTCATGCCTAGTTTTTTATGATTCTTTTACCAGTTACGTTGTCTGATAGCAAAGTGGCCTAGGTTATATGTATTGGAACAGTATTAAAAGATCATAGGTCATTTGTAATATGGATTTTATTTTAGATATATACTAGCAAATGTAAGACATGACTATTTCTTGCCATTCACCTTTCTATCTATATGACAATCATCAGTGACAGCACAGTAAATTCTGGATGTCATAATTATCCTGGTTTTCCCTTGCCCACCCTTCAGTGTCTTTCATGTTTAGGGTTGGACTCTTCTGCCTTGACTCAAAAGGAAAAACTCTATAATGTTGTATTGGAACATTTGAATACTATACCTGAGACAACTAAAACCTAAGCATATGACAAAGAAGCATGCATTTGCCCCGCCCTCATGTCCTGGCACTGGCTTTTCCCCTCTACCCATGACCCTAACAATGCAGAGACCTTAATCCCGGCAAATATGATCATAACACACAGCAAGGCTGTAAACTGCCCACACTTCACTTTGGTTGGTCCCCTCTCATTAGGTCATTTAGTACACAGGTAAGCACTCTCCAGGAAATGTAAAGATCAACTCTGACTTTGTGCAGGCCAAATCCAGAGTGAGACATGGTTTTGTTCCACTTGGCTAGCATTTCAAATTCAAATGCTTGGTCAGATGGCACATTTTAAAATCAGCAGATATAATATACAAAGTCAAATCTCTGGTGCCTCTTGAAAACTCAGCTCTCAGCACACTGGGACTTCATTTCTGTGTGGCAACCTGAGCACAAATGGAGAAAGGTCTGTTTGGTCTGGATGGAGAATGTGCTCGGCTTGCCGCCGTCCTAAACTCTTCCCATCGTCAGACACAAGGGGCCCAGGGAATCTACACAACTGCGTCACGTATGATTGTGCCACCTTTGTCTATGCTGCCCAAAGGGCCTTGATGGATGGTGGACACACAAGGATTTTTATCTTTAGCACAGTGGTTTTTAAACTGTAATCTGTGGGGTCCCAAGGATCCAGCGGTAACATTCTTAGATCAAAGCTATTTTCATAATAATTTGATCATGGTAATATTTGCCTTCATAATGCGAAAATAGCGGTGATAAACTGCCAGAGCT
The DNA here is from genome assembly GCA_004027595.1 of Dinomys branickii. Taxonomy (NCBI): domain Eukaryota; kingdom Metazoa; phylum Chordata; class Mammalia; order Rodentia; family Dinomyidae; genus Dinomys; species Dinomys branickii. The sequence continues at coordinate 5,087 of PVLD010013053.1, read as the reverse complement.
TCAGCACCAATCAGGGCAGCAGCAACCAATAACAGCAGTCTCATTTGTCAATGCTATGTACTCCCATAGTAAGACAGAAGAAATCTACATTCACTTAAGAATGCCACTGATAAAAGGAATGCATTTTATTTAATAAAGCCAAGTTTTATCAAATCTTAACCCTTAAGGCATGTCATACTATGGGGCTTTTGCAAGAGGAATAATACAAGGATTTTTATCTTTAGCACATTAAATTTTAGTAGTAGGACACATATTTTATAAGATTATTTATAATAGTCACCCAAAGAACCATATACAAAAAGAGTGTGCAGAAAATCTGTCCACACACTAAAGACCAAAGAATCCAGCTCAGGGCCTGGATCCCACAGTAATGTCCTGCATGAGTTCAGCTGAAGACCTGGAGCTAATGGGCCACCCCCATGAATCCAACTGGAGGCCTAGAGCCCATGACAATGTCTCATGCAGGCCTATTTCACAGATCTGCACTGGGAAGGCCCAAAGGTCAGTGGTGGAAGCTAGAAAGTCTGTGCCGATGAAGGATCTGTGCGATGAAGGATCTGTGATACCAGGCTCAGATATCTGAACTTGAGCCAGAGAGCAACACTCAAAGTAAGAACCAGAGCTCACTTGAAAAGCACCACAGCATCCTCAGCAACAGTGAGGTCTATAGCTCCTCCAACAATGAGGAAAACCAAGTTCTCATCAGGAAAACCAAGGCAACAGGCTTCTCCAGGAGACTGAGAAGTGAACCATCTTCCCCTACGGAGACAAGAAGTGATGCTCAAAGTGAGGACCAAAGCTCCCCCAAAGTGAACCAAAGCCACTCTCAGCAACAACAAGATCCTGAGATCCTTGGACAATGAGAACAGCTGAGTTCATCAGGAAAGCCAACAGGATGAGCTCCTCCAACAGAATCAATAGCTCCTTACAGCATCTAACAGCACCCAACAGTTGCTACCAGCTCCCAACAGCCTCTCTTCTTCTTCTCCAATTTTGGCATTTATGCTACCAGCAACAATCTTTGGGTGGGCCTCCTGCATCCAGCACCACTCTGGTTCAGGTCAGCTGGGTGTTACAAGTTGACCATCACTTGGCAATTCAACACAAGGAACAACTCTGTTTGCCTCCAAGGAAAGCACGTATATCACTGTTTGAATTTTAGAGGAAATACTTTTGTTTTGGCATACAAGAACAACTAGTAGACAAATTAAACACCACATACGTGGCAACTATTTTCTTGAAAATAATATTTATAGCAAAACTAAGAAAAGTACCTCACAGTTTCTGTTACTGATGATAAACTTGAGCTCTTTGGCTAAAGAAAAAATAGAATTTGGAAATGTATTTGCCGCCATGAGCTTGATAGCTTTTCCAAAACTTAAAGATTTTCTGATGAAACTGTTTAATAATGAAATGAAATTTTTTCATAATATGAACAAATCATAATTGTTTTGGTATTGTAGGAAACAGGTCAAAATTTGGAAGAGTGAGCCAATGCCTCCCCCAAGTCTAACATATGGAGTTACAAAATCATGCTGAATAGAAGATATTATGCAAGAACAGTGTCTTAAGATACAAAAAGTTAAGCTATGTTTCTAGGTTTTCAGATTCTAGATGGGAAGGAAGGTCTTCAATTCAATTCTCATACCAAAAAAAAAAAAAAAAAAGAAAAAAGAAAAAGAAAAGAAATGACATTACTTGTCAAGCTTTCACATGATATTGTAAAAGAATCTCCACAATGATCTAAAGATATTATTTATATACAGCTCCCTATGCAGGGCTCCCTAATAAAATGTATTTCAGAAGCTGGACAAGGTGGCACATGCCTATAATCCCAGCACTCAGGAGGCTGAAGTGTGGGTATTACCTTGAGTACAAGGCCAGACCAGCTTACATAGTGAGTTCAAGGCCAACCTGAACTCCAGAGAGACCTTGTCTCAAAAAATCAACAACAACAAAATGTACTGTAGCACACTGAATGCAGAAACAGATATGGAAATCAGGCTACTTTCTATTAAACCAAACAACAAAATATGTAAAAATTCAAAACAATTCCATTATTAAAATTTTTATTGCAATTCTCTTTATAAATGATATAATTTATGTTGACAATTTGTTTATACATCTTTTTTTAGGTCAATTATTAAGTACATATTTTAAAGATTTATCAGTTTAAATTTCTTATGCAATAAGCACCACTACATGTAACATACATTAATTAACTTTTGGGGGCTTTTCAAAAACTTCTAAGGCTATAAAATAATACTGAGATCAAAAGTTTGAGATGTGACTTCCGGGAAGATGGCGACCAAGTGAGCAGCAAGGAGCGATCCTCCCTGATAGACACCCCCAGCTCGAGACAGACTTGGTGAACGTGAATGCTGGGACCTCGGCTAGGAAGTTCAAACTGAACGTGTTTCTCTGAGCTGCCAGGGGAGACGCGGTAGGGCAGCCCAAATTGCTGCGGCGAGACGCGGGAAAGCCCCGAACACTGGGCACCAGAAATGCTTGGTGCGGCAGATAGGAGGCGGCTTGGCTGGGTCTGAGTGCCCTGGGGGCACAGTCAGTTCGATCCCTCCCGCCTCCCAATCTTGCTCAGCTCGCCAGCGACTCGGGCCAGAAATCAGCTTTTTAGCAGTGGCAACGCTAGTTGGTCTCGGATCTCGCGCGCCTCGGGCAGGCTACGCAGCCAAGGTCCTCAGCGGCCTACAGTCGGCGGCTGAGACAGTGCGAGGAGCACAGAGGAGCGGAGCATCCCACTCCCTGCCCCAGACCCGGAGAGCGCGAGGAAACAGAAGTGGTGGGGAGCGACGGATCGCGAGCATAGCACAAAAACCTGGCACTTTGGAACCTTCCTGCATTCAGGGACTCTGAAACTGGTGAGCTTTCTGGGCTCGCGACCAGATCACTGAGTGGGGGAGGAGATCCGTCCCTATACCTGCAGGGAACCCTGGGAGGGCAGGGGAGTGGCCTTACACACCCCACCCAGGTCTCTCAGTAGGGAGTAGCTTACCCGACAAACCAGCATCTGAACAGCCTTTTAAGTGGAACTCTCAGTAGAAAGCTTAAGGGACATTCTCTCAAACAGAAGGAGTCACTGGAGCAGCCTCTGCAGCAGCCCTTTGCCTGGTGAACTGCCTGGGGAATTTATTGCTCAATATTTTGAATTGGATACCCAAAAATGGGAAGACAGAAAAACAAAACGCAGTCTCAGAACTCAACCCCACCCAGAACAAGTCCTGAAAGCGAGGATACAGGGGAACTAGGAAGCCACATACCTGCAAGCTATGAAACAATTGCATCAGAAATGAAACAACTCCAACAGGCCATAAAAAGCTTAAAGCAGAAATAAACCACATACCTGCAATGATCTCTCAGACAAAAATGAACTGAAAACTATAATGGAAGAAATGTTCCGTACACATAGAGAAGAAATAGATAAAAGATTAGAAGAAAATAGGAAACAAATGGAAACATTACAAGAGCAATTTAGGAATGAATTACCAAGAATAAAACAGGTCCAAAGAGATTGCCAGGATTTGAAAACTTCCACTGAAAGCTTGCAAAACCACTTAAATGAAACCAAAGATAGAATTTCAGACCTTGAAGACAGCATGGCAGCTTATAAGCATGAAAGGAAGGATCTCATAAAATCATCGAAGACACAAGAAAAATCAATCCAACAGCTGCAAGATGAGACAAAATGAAATAATATTCAAGTAATAGGAGTCAGTGAAACAGCAGGAGACCACACAAACGATATGAAAAGAATATTTGCTGAAATAATAGCAGAAAATTTCCCAAACAAGGTAAAAGATACTGAAGTACAGTTAATCGAGACATATAGAACCCCAACGATCCATAACCCAAGGAAAAACACACACAGGCATACAATAGTGAAGATCGCAGATATCCAGCAAAAGAACACAATATTAAAAGCTGCTAGAGAAATTAAACAGATCACCTATGAAGAAAAGCCCATCAGAATCACAGCAGACTTCTCAACGGAAACCATGAAATCAAGAAGAGCTTGGAGTGAGATATTACAGATTCTCAGACAAAAAAACTTCCAACCCAGACTGATGTATCCTGTAAAACTATCCCTCAAATTCAATGGAGAAATAAAATATTTCCACGACAAAGAACAATGGAAGAACTTCATGAGTGCCAAACCAGCACTGCAAAAAGTACTAAAGGATATTCTAGACAGAGAAAAAAGAGACCACAATCCCAAGAACAATGATAGAAATAACTCCCTAAAGAGAAAAAGTAATTAAACAGTCAGCAAAAGAAAGAAAACAACAACAAATAAATAACATGACTAGAATAAGCCAACATATAACCATGATAACCATTAATGTAAATGGCCTCAACTCAAAAGTCAAAAGGAAAAGATTGGAAGAGTGGATAAAGAAACACAATCCAATGATATGCTGTATACAGGAAACACATTTTACTCAAAAGGAAATCCACAGATTGAAAGTTAAAGGTTGGAAAACAATTCTCCATGCAACAGGTCCCCAGAAAAAAGCAGGGGTAGCTATTATGTTTGCAAACAATGTAAACTTCAAACCAAAAACAATCAAAAGAGATAAAGATGGCCATCATATACTAGTTAGGGGAAAGCTGCAAGAGGAAGAGGTAACAATCCTAAACATTTATGTACCAAACAATGGAGCACCTAACTTTACAAGTCAAATCTTAACAGAAGTGAAAAATCAAATAACTAATAACACTGTTGTAATAGGGGACCTAAACAACTCTCTGACGCAAAGAGACAGGTCAACTGGACAGAAACTCAGCAAAGAAATAACAGACCTGAGCCAAAAGAGTGAACAAATGGACTTAGTAGATGTATACAGAGTGTTCCACCCCACAACATCAGAACACACATTTTTCTCAGCTGCACATGGGTCTTTCTCCAAAATAGACCACATTCTAGCCCATAGAGCATATCTACCTAAATGCAAAAGAATTCAAATTATCCCATGCATATTATCGGACCACAGTGCAATAAAATTGGAAATTAATGACAAAGAGAACTCCAAAAACCACATAAACACGTGGAAATTAGACAACAACCTACT